>JAYMTA010004737.1:0-12261 GCA_036897625.1 Pelargonium cotyledonis
ATATGAGATGTTTGGATATTTAGAAAAATATTTCATTATCTATTTAATATTGATGTGCAAGTCCTTTGCAACAAGCCTGGTTTTGTGCTTTACAAACTATAAAGATTGACGGCCGAAATCTTTTCTAAAATATCAAAAGTGAGAGATAAAAAGTTTGAAAATGAAGAGACACGATCGTGCACAAAAAATGGATAACGTTGCTCCGCTCCAATGATCTTATTGAGTGAAACGAATCAATTCAAATTAACGAGAGATGACACTGTCGATAATTATACTTCGAATGAATTTGTAAAATTTAAACTCTTCACTCAAAAATTGATCACATGAAATTATTGAAACAAATGTGAGTGAAAAGTTTGAATCTTTTTGTTAGTTTTGTTGAGCCCAAGAATGAGTATTTTTAGATAAATATAAGTATATAGCCAAGCCTATCTAGACTCCACAATTGGTGTGTTTTTGTGGCTCTAACTCACAAACACGACAGTCTCTCTCTTGTTCACTGTGATCTACACGCACAGCGCTGAGCCTCCCGCCGCAGCTGCCATGGCAACCACCGCCAGAGTGATAGCCTCCGCCACCGCCACCGCCACCACTTGCTTGCTCTCCAAACGCCGTTTCACTCCCAAGCAAGTATCTCTTTCTCGCGGTCTCTGCTTCTCCAGCAAGAGACCATCGCTGTCATCGAAAAGGTTTTTCACTTGCCGAGCCATTAGCAACCCGGAGCTCAAGATCAACGAGGAAGGCCAGCCTGAAACCCTCGATTACCGAGTTTTTTTCGTCGACAATTCTGGCAAAAAGGTTTACTCTCCGTTTCTTACTTGTGACTTTCATGTGTTCCTTCCCGAGAAAATGTGGATTGAATTGGACTCTGAGCGATTCGATTTTATTCGAGAAAGTGCAGATGTGAAGAAAAAGATTGAAACTTTTTTTCACTACTTTGATTTTGCTAAAAATGAGTTTGATCCCTAAATAAGAGTCTGGCTTGATGGATTTGGGTTAGTTTTCATTTTATGTCGTTGGACTCTCATGTGTTCCTGCATTTGAGTTCTGCTTGTTTCCCGGGAAAATGTGAATTAGTTGGGTTATTGGTGGTGGTTGAGTAAAATTTAAATCGTAGCAGATGTGAAAAATATTGAAACATTTTTCTAGCTATATTTATTCTGTTCAAATTAGCCTGATCCCAATACTATAAGAGTCTGGCTTGATGGATTTAGCTTAGTTTTCTTTTTCATTTCCTTGGATTCTCATGTGTTCCTGCATTTGAGGTCTGCTTGTTTCCTGGGAAATGTGGGTTGAGTTGGATACTTAGTGTCTGAGTTTTAGTTGGGCTATTGGTGGTTGAGTAAATGGTGGCAGATGTGAAAAAAAAAAAATGAAACTTTTTTTAAGCAATATATATTCTGTTCAAATTAGCCCGATCCCTTATACTATAAGAGTTTTGCTTGATGGATTTAGTTTAGTTTTCTTTTGATTTCATTGGATTCTCATTTGTTCCTGCATTTGATATCTGCTTGTTTCCCGGGAAAATGTGGTTTGCATTAGATGCTTAAAGTTCTAAGTTTAGTTGGGTTATTGTTGGTTGTTGAGAAAATGGTGGCAGATGTGAAAAAGATTGAAACTTTATTTTTTTACTCTATATGTATTCTGTTCAAATATCAAATTAGCTTGACCCCTAATACTCTTAAGACTCTGGCTTAATGGATTATGTTTTTTTTTTTTTCACTTCAGTTTCATTTTGTTACCAGAAAGGTGTGAAAAATGTCTGAGATTCTATATCAAATAAATGTGTTTGTGTTCACTTTGGTTGCTCAGTAGATATGAGAGAAATGTTACCATAAGATTTATAAAAAGCTTGAATGAATAATAGTTCCGAATTTGGGTGACCGCCTGACTGGTATAGCAAGGAAAGCCTCGGGCAATAAAGAACTTTTGGTATTTAGGATTAAGAAAGTTATAGAACTAAGGTATGTTTGGATTATAAGTTTTCGATGACATAATTCAAACAAGAAAAATGATAATTTCAATCCCATTCCCAATCTTGATTCGTATTCCTGAAATTTTTTTTTTAATCCAAACACTAAATAAAAGAAAGAAAAAAACGTCTTTTTGCTCAAATGACCGATATTATAAAATTTACAAAGTTGGTTTGTCTTTTAAACTGTACTGATGAATGAAATATAATATGCTCTGAGCTCGCCAAAATATTTCAGGTTTCTCCTTGGCATGATATTCCATTGCAATTGGGTGATGGCGTCTTCAACTTCGTTGTTGAAATACCCAAAGAATCAAGTGCGAAGATGGAGGTTGCCACCGATGAATCTTTCACTCCCATCAAGCAGGACACCAAGAAAGGAAAACTTCGATACTATCCGTAAGATATTTTATTTTCTCATGGTTTCTTTTTGTTCCCATCTTGATTCAATTTCCCACAGAAAAGCTGCTGGCAATATTGATGTTAAATGTTCAGGTGTCATTCCATGTGAATGAAACTTCTTGCTTTATTCCACACGATCCTTGACTGAAAAACAATGCATGCTTTCCCAATATTTACTCGTTCATATTATTCAGTGTCTGCCTGCTTTTGACAAAATATTATTGTGAATCATTTCATTGTCGTTATTCAGCTACAATATAAATTGGAATTACGGATTGCTTCCACAAACATGGGAAGACCCATCTCTTGCAAACCCTGAAGTTGATGGGGCATTTGGAGATAATGATCCAGGTATGTTACTGCATATTTTGGAGCTTTATCATTATATCATGTACTTTCAAATTCTCCCCATCTTTATCATACCTCTGATGCTTAATTCAACGTTTTAGTTGATGTTGTTGAGATTGGTGAGAGACGAGGAAAGACTGGTGATATTTTCAAAGTCAAGCCCTTGGGTGCATTAGCTATGATTGATGAGGGAGAACTCGACTGGAAAATAATTGCAATATCATTGGATGATCCCAAAGCTTCTCTTGTGAATGATGTCGATGACGTAGAGAAGCACTTCCCGGTATGTCCTGTTTGTTAAGTGCTTAAGAAAACTAATATAAGTGCTATATATACTTTAATATCTGTGTAGATTATATATCTGATAAGAGTTGGGTCATTTGCAATACTGCAACATAAGCACACGAAAATATGTAGTGCACACCTGCATGCACAACGGATATGCATTTTATTATCCATCTGTGCGCAAGAAGCAGACTCTTCAACTAGAATATTTAGAACTGTGTAACGTATATTTATCAAATCAAAATTGCTGTAAGCAATGCTTATCTATTGCTCAATCGGCCTACATAGAGCAATGACTCATTTTGAAATCTGGTCATGTCAATGCATAAACGGTGATCTCTGACTTCAGAAATGAAGTTACATTGCATCGTTTTAAACGTGTTGCGTGTACAATTGCAGTATTTACAATGACTAATGCAGTTATTATGATCATCAGGGCACTCTCATTGCAATTAGGGACTGGTTTAGAGACTACAAGATTCCCGATGGAAAACCTGCAAACAAGTTTGGTCTCGGAAACAAGGCAGCAAATAAGGTAATTTTAGTTTTGCATTAAGCTAAAAGTGTTGTCTTGTGACCGCGTTTTCACTTGTATGATTAATGAATCAACTCGTGTTGTGTGCCTTAAACAGGATTACGCACTTAAGGTTATCACTGAGACTAACGAATCTTGGGCCAAACTTGTGACGAGAACAATTCCTGCCGGAGAGCTCTCACTCTTGTAGATGAAATCAAATCATGTACAATCCGAGATCTAGGCGTGTAGCTGCACGTATTGTTCTTGCAGAGAAAATTTTCTAGTATCTAGTGAGCTAGTCCTCCTAGTCTTGGCAATATCTTATAATTTGTTGAGCTGTTCGGTATTGAATCTCGATCGAGCTTGTACACTATTCGTTGGAATTGAACACAATTTTTCATTTATAATCGGGAGATAGATTGTGTTTCAACGAGTGTTAGAAAACACTTGTTGACGTTGCCTTGCTATTATTTCAAATTGAGCTCATTTTCTTCATATTCAACAAGGTAGTTATGCTAATATTTCTCAAACCGTAAAAGAGAACAAGATGAATGTGATTGAGGACGCGTCTAAAGTGAATTCACTTTAAATGTAAGAGAGATTTGCGCTTTGAATTTGAACATTAGCTATGCGTAGATAATATAATGTGTGAACACCAAGAATGAGTACTTACTAGAATCGATGTTGAATTTGATTAATCGGATTAATATACCTCGTCAAATCTAATTAGTTGTTCTCTCGTAATTTGAATACGAACAAATCCGATCATGACCTCTATTAGAATTCCGACCCGAAAAGTCAAAATACAAATAGCTTTCCTAGATTCTCCTCTAGTCTAGTGTGTACCATTCCTAAAACGTCACTTTTGGGCTTTTGCGGCCTCTTTTGAAACGTTTCTGTTCTATATTTAAAAATTTCCAACACGCGGCCTATTTTTTATATTTTTGTAAAGCCCACCAACACCCTAATCGGACGGCCAGGCTCTGTCCGCTTCTACCCAACTCCACATCTATGCCGTCCGTGCCAGATCAATTCGGTCACCACTCCAGCCGTTGGATCGACAGTCCAGATAATATCAACGGACCAAAATCTGCCTGAGATTTTCCCATCAACGTCTTCGTGCCTTTAAAAACCGACCCAGGCCTTCCTTTCTTCCTCACTATCTCTCAGGAGAAACGGGCTCGAAATCCTAAGGAAGCGCGTGACCATTTCTCGGCGGCGCGTGGAGTTCTAGGCTCTTCGAATTTTGTTATTTTTCTGACTTTTGGGTGATTCCGCCGGAGCTCATTGCGGGGCCTTCGAGGCAACGCATCGGCATGGCATCCGCCGTCCTTCCCAGCCGGAACGAGACCAGATGGGGGCCGCCAAGAGGCGGCGCCGGAGGCGTCCGAAAGATGGGTGGCAGTAATGGAAAGACGGTCAAAAACTCCAATTTGGTCGGGAAGAGGCAATTACAGCCCCAGCCCCAAGCCCTAGCTTGTGATTTGAAAGATCATTCTCAGGCTGCGGTGGTGGCGCGGTCCGTGGATCCGTCGCCGTCCGCGAATCGACAATTAGTCGAGTTTGATCACTCGCAATACGTGAGTTTTGGCATCAGCTCGTGGTCGAAGAAGGAGCTGAGCGAGCTCAGGAGCCGTTTCATGGCTGAGCTCGATCAGGTTCGGCAATTGAGGGATCGCATCGAGTCCGGCAAGCTCAGCGGAAGATCCGGCCAGAATGTGCCTCCGCAGAAGAAGAAGATGTCCGGAAACAAGCGGCCGTTTCCTTCGAATTCCGGAAAGGATTCAAAGCGAGCACACTATTCGAAAAATGGGGATTCACATTTGATGAAATCGTGTTCCCAAATACTGAATAAGCTGATGAAGCACAAAAGTGGCTGGGTCTTCAATGATCCCGTGGATGCGGAGGCATTGAATCTACACGATTACCATACCATTGTCAAGCATCCAATGGATCTGGGCACTGTGAAGAAGAAGCTGAAGCAGAATTTGTACCAGATGCCATTGGATTTTGCTGATGATGTGAAGCTCACCTTTAACAACGCTGTGTTGTATAATCCCAAAGGGACTGATGTGTACGCAATGGCAGGAGAGTTAATGGCTAGGTTTGAAGAATTGTTTCTGCCAATTTACAAGAAAATGGAGAATGTGCAGCGGCAAGAACCAGTTTACGAAGAGGAATTGCCTGCTAGTTCATGGACAAATGTGGAGGTGGAGCCTGAGAGTGTGAAGCAAGATAGTCCCATTCAAATGGGGAAGAAACCGTTGCCTGCGAGCTCGTGTAGCAATGTGGAACCCGAGAAGGTGAAGCAAGCCCATGTGGCGCCACCATTTCCAAGACGGTCACAGTCACCGGTTCAGATGCCTGAGCCAGCGAGGGCTGCAGTTGTGAAGCCAGTGAAGCAACCGAAGCCAAAGGCGAAGGACCCAAATAAGAGGGAAATGAGTCTTGAAGAGAAGCAAAAATTGGGAATGGGATTGCAGAGTTTGCCACAGGAGAAAATGGAGCATGTGGTGCAGATTATAAGCAAGAGAAATGGGCATTTAAGGCATGATGGGGATGAGATTGAGCTTGATATCGAGGCAATTGATACAGAGACCCTGTGGGAGCTTGATAGATATGTTACCAATTATAAGAAATTGGTGAGCAAGATCAAGCGGCAATCTCTAGTCAACAACACCAATGTGGGTTCTGGTTCGGGTTCTGGTTCGGGATCTGGCTCAATGGAGCACAATGAGGTAGCTTTATTGCTTTCCTGTACCTATAACTGTGAGAATTGCTTGTTAATGCTGTTTCTTATTATAGGATTTGCAAGAACATCAACATTACGAGAGAATTGATGTTGAGCCTGATCCGGATGCGAAGAGAGATGATGCTGGAGATGAAGATGTTGACATTGATGATGACATGCCCATGAATAGTTATGCACCGGTGGAGATTGAGAAAGACGATGGGCGCGCGTCCAGTAGCTCCAGCAGTTCGGGAAGTGACTCGTCTTCGTCAAGTGGTATAAACCAATTCTAGTTATGGCCATTGACTGCGATAAATATGTTGGAAAAGTATTCTAATGTTGAAGGTCTTGCAGATTCTGATTCAGGAAGTTCCTCTGGAAGAGATTCCGAAGCGGATAATGCTCAATCATAAGATTGATGAAGACAAAGACCAATGTTCTGAATGTTTTTGAGTTGGATGATGGGTTGCTGATATTGATTTTGAGGAGGTGCCACTAACCTTATTTTGATGAATTAACTCCTTTTTTGTAGCTGGGATTGTGGATATGAAGTGTATTGAGCACTTGGTGTTCATGTAAATAGGAGGATGTAGGCTTTTGTAGGTCAGTGGCTAGAGAATTGTAGTTGAAAAAGAGTTGGAGATGAACCATTTTGACATGAGAGAGGAGTAGACACTGTTTTGTACATTTGAGGAGAAGCAACATGATTTTGTTGCACATCAAAATTACAACTTTGCTGTTGAATTCTCATATTCTTCTTCTTCCAAGTGAATGATCTGATGAAAAGCACTGAATGATGACAGTATTTGGCAACTAGCCAATGATCCTCAAAATCCCATTTATGGATGAAGCAGAGTTTTTTAGTATGACCCAAGTTGAAGATTCTCATTGAAAAAGTGTAGAGATCATGAGCTTTGATTTTTGGGTTGGACTGAGAAAAATTGAGCCAAATCATGGAGCAATGACTCTTGTGAAGACAAATTAAAACTATAAAGTAACCAATGAGCTGGTTCCCTGAAGTCATTAAAGCAATCAGTTTCACCCATACATCTCAAGTGTGACTGAATCCTACAGCTCTCAATTTCTGTACTTTCTGGTGATATGACACGAGTTAACACATTTTGCTCGATAAGACTAACGTTATAAATTTAGCATATTTGACCTAACCTAAAAACATAATTGTTAGGCACAAGGGTGTTCCAACATGAGAACGACATGGTTACGTACACACACTCGTTTTGTGTCATGTTGCTCGCTTGTTGAAACATGAATCGCCGGCTCTACTGAATCCACTTTAAGGAACTACATGACATGAACAGCCTCCCCAAAACATCCACCAGTTCAATTACTAATAAAAAGACAAGCCAGGCTATGCATTCATTATTGCTGCAGCAACTAGCCATAAACAACAACCAATTGCATTTAGTAGCTTACCTAACTTTTGGTGTTGAACCTGTTTGTAATTTGTATCATGCCTGTAATGTAACCTTCCCTTGGCAGTTTCTATGAAAGCTATGCTTTCAGGTTAACAAGTCTTAATCAGAATTATGCAAAAATCAGATGAAAATGTCACTGTCAGGGGCTGGGTTAGGATCCACCCATATAAAGGGCTTTATGCAACAACAAATCAATGGACCCCTTTTGGTGTGGAGCTAAATACCAAACCAGCTCTTGACATGACTGCAAAACTATTAGGATTTGTCTTTTAATGTATTCAGGTAGCTAACCTATATTATGCTAGATGCTTAATTGTAAGCTGAATCAGCTACTTTCAGACCAGACAGCCACAAGTGAAGCCTTGACACCTTCCTTTCATTGACCACACACAACCAAGAGGATTGATTGATCATGCATATGTTCTTGTTCCTCAAACAGAGAACCTTGTTTTCACTTTTATGATTCTTGTACAAAACACAAAGACTTGGGTCTTAAATCTCAATATAATTACAATTTAGTGTTCGTATGGTAACATTAATGCAATCTAAACGGCCTTGCCATGTTCCAAAACGCCGGAAGTCATACCTGTTTTAAGTGTCCCAACCAAATTTCAGCTCGTTCCAAGCACAAAACCCAATTTCCTCTCTACAGCAATTTGCTTCAATATACAAGAGGTGCAATTGTAATTTCACAACACATCGTGTATTTAGTTAATCGTGACTATAAAATGGTTCCAAGGTAAAACACGTACATTATTCTTAACTAGGATGAACACAAATCAATGGTACAATGTGGCACAATATGCACCTTAGCAAACTTTAAACTACAACAACAATATGTGCAGTTACATGTACCAACAAAAGAGCAAAACATGTACACAAAAGCTATGGTATCATCACATTTTAATAGAATCAACAACCTTGAAGATTCACTTAAGGAAATGAATCAATTAGCGGGAGTAAACTTAAGAGAAATACTATTGACACAATGGCGTTCATTCGTGGGTGTCTTAAACCCTTCACCTTTAAATACATGACCGAGATGACCCCTGCATGTTGCACATGTTATTTCAACCCGCTTGCCATCTAGATCAGGCTGATAAGGCAATGCATTTTCGTGAGTAAATGACATTATACAAGCTTAACAGGACAAGGGCATAAGAAGCTCACTGTGCGATTTATAGCACCGGGAAGACCCTCGTAGAAAGCTGGCCAACCACAGCGTGAATCAAATTTAGTAGAGGACTTGTACAGAGGAGCCCCACATCCAGAGCAGTTGTAGATTCCCTCTTCATATAACTTGTTATATTCTCCGGTGCCTGGATGTCTGTATAGCACTGAAATTATGTCAAACTATATAACTATTATAATGTCAAGATAATATCATCACTTAACTTCGAACTATCATTTCCGATTTGGATTTCTACAAAAGATGATGTTAAATGGGACCAACACCCGTTGAGCCAAGTGGTTTAAGAAGTTTGGATCCACTCGAGGGTTATTTCGTTCAAGTAGTGTTTGTATTTAAAAAAATGGAATGGGAATGAGAATCAACAACTCATTCCCATTCCTAAGTCATTTTCATGACAAAAAAAGTCATGATTTAAATATGAAGAATGGAAATCCCATTCTTGATTATCAATCCCGAACAGAAATTGTAATCCAAATGCTACCTCCGTTCATTCAAACACGAACAGCCACTTCGCTTAAATTCTTAGTAAATTTTTTTGGAATAAGACTACACAAGCTCTACGATCATACCATAGTAGTAACTGGAATGAAACTAGAAAATCACTAGCCAGCAAATAGCCACAAAAATCAAGTGCACATGATACTTAGCTCTCCAAATGTAACAGTTCTAGTATCTAGCTCTAGAAAACAATTGTTGAAGAGAGTACTTATACTTACTTTGAAGTTTCAAAACCAAACATAACTGAGATACAACTAGTACTAGCTCTCATATATATATGTCCATTTTTTGTTATCAAAACCAAAATTCATGTTACGGCCTATAATAACCCGTCGTCAAATATTTCATTAGGTTACTACCCGGATAAACAATTGTGTAACAAAGAACGAATTATTGATGGATAGATCTTGCTCTAAGGATTCAGATTCCAAAAAGCTGAACTAGAGCTACTATTATTGAAGTACATTGTCTACAATATTCCCTCACATAGTGTTGTGAAGCAATCTGGCACCAATTTATGCAGAACTGAAAACGAAACACACAAGAAACCAGATAATAAACACAATTGAGAAAGCACAAAATGACTGAGATACCTAGTTGCTTATCTCCCGTGTTTTAACTTTAAAACCAGAATTCATCCAAGCTTTTTACGATTTCCAAACTTGAACTTCAGTTCAAGGGCCTATAATAAAGTGACAACTTTTCAATTAAATGATGAAAACAAGCTCCCTCCACCTCCTCTTTCTTGAATGCATTACCAAGAAGCCAGCTTCAGTAAAAAAAATAGTTAAAATGCCAGAGAGAGACACAAATCGATATAAGGATTGCTTCAAGGGTTCAGATCCCCAGAAGCTTCAATAGGACAACTGTTAACAATGAAGCATCAAAGCTTGCTGTTGCTCTGGATCCGATTATAGTTCAAACATATGAAAATAAAAAACAGGACTTTTGGCAACACAAACATGAAACACCAGAAACTGATAGTAGTAAATAAGAAAGAAAAAGCAGATCTTACTCGGTGCCCTTTTGGCGCAGAATCCAGAACTGCTGGGGCGAGAGAAGTGCGCGCCACTCCTCCTCCGATTTCTGGACCTTCCCAGATGCGGCCATGGCTACGACACCACCACGCTTGGTCCGGAGCACAGAACCACCAAACACAATTCCGGTTTTGGACCTGAAATGGGTTGTGCGGAGAGAATTGGGCAGAGGGGAGTGAAAGAGAGGTGCGGGGGTGGCTGTGGCTGTGGCTGTGGCTGTCCTGAGATTCAGAACATGAAACCCCATTTGGATTTGGGAGGAGCAGAGCCAATACCAATGGGTTGTGCTGTGCGTGCGTCTAGATAACGTGCGTGCCACGAGAGCCTCTAATCCACATAAATAATCTCGTTTTTAGTCGTTAAAGTGAAATGGAAATACCTATCTTTTTGTTTTAAATTGGTACATAGTAAGATTTGTTCTTCTTCTAATTTTACCCTCAAACTATACAAATTGCTTCAATTTGAAACAAATTAAGATGGTTAGGGGATCAAACTTGAGCAACAAAGATAGTTTATGGATTACATTTGAGCAAACATCAAATTGAATACCGATTTCAAACTTAATAACTAATCGAGGGATTGAAGTAGAACATTTCTCTTTCGCATTGGATTTCGGAAAGTGAATATGCGTTTCGTTTTGTTTCTTAGGGGATGAAGAGGGTGTTTAAAATTGCAGAAGCATTGAACGAGCGTCCAAGCAACATTTATGCCATCCGTGATGGTTGAATGAGTAGAATTTATTAGATACATACAGATTTGTGAACATGCAAATTAAATGGTCGTTTAACCTTGAACTGACTATTATACGAGTATTCAATCAGAGACATGAGATATAATATCGTTCAAAGCAATAGATCGTTTTCTATTTTGGGTTATTTTACATAGTGGGGTGGGTATATACAACCCTTTAGTAATGATAAACCCTAAACGAGAAAAGATAAGAAGAAGATAAACTGCACAAAATTGATAGGAAAAACACAAGCTAGCAGTCATACCATTTTTGGGTTACGAGTCTTGCAATGGAGATAGCTCTTCTACTTTATTTTTTCGGTTTATATCATGGGGGTCCTGAGTAGGCCCGCGCCCTCGCGGTTGGTACCTTTAAATTGTTTTACCACACCCAAATTAATCATCATTCGAGGTTTGTTCATATAGTTAAAGTCTTTACCTCTCACTATGAACGTGTTGAGCGGAGATCAAACGTAAGAGCTCTTCCTACTACACAGTTTGTGTCGTCAACTGCGCTACTATCCTTAGATATAGCTCTTGCACTTTTAAAAATTAATTCGTCGATAAGAATTTTGAGATGCAACTTGTGGACGTAACAAATAAGCAAAACAGAAACTCAAAATACTATTTTGAGCAATTGCACTACCAACCCTATGCTAATCCTAAACTGGTCGGTTGGAAATTTAAAAGCACATGCACAATCCTAGTATCTGTCTCACATTTGATATGACAAAGTTGTTAAATTACAACTAAAATATGCTGAAAATGACAATGTCGTGTGGACAGAGCAAGTAACCAACACCAATACTAATAGTGGTTGGAACTTGGAATTGCAAATTTTACAAAGTCAGCAACCAAAAACGCTTCCTTTTTTCCATTATGTCTGGCCCAAGCCGCGTGGGTCAAACATGATGTGCGCCCAATAATTCCATACCTTCCTTCAATTATATTTCCTTCCATTGTTCATTCAACCAAATCACCATTTTTTTTTTCTTCTCTCCCACCGATCTCTGCACCTCTTAGGGTTTCTGATCCGAATCCATCCGTCAATGGCTGCTCCTGCGGCTCCTTTTGCGTCTCTCAAGCTCAACTCTCGTATCCAACACTGCTTGAC
>JAYMTA010004738.1:0-12260 GCA_036897625.1 Pelargonium cotyledonis
ATTTTTGTTGCTTTCTTAATTAATTTGTGATTAGTAATAATTGATTAAGATTTTTGTTCATGCAGTTGAGGCCAAAGAATAAACTGGACCCCAAGAAGAATCGATGAGATCATCACCATCCTATATATATATATGAAGCCAATATTAATGTGCATGCATTTACTACCAAGTTTTTGTTGATCAAGATTTAGTTTATCATTTAGTACGTATTTCAGTTAATTTAAGTTGTCTTTTCGAATTTCACTGCTTTAAGTATGCCTTTTGGCCACTATGATGATGATGACGGCGATGATGAAAAATATATATATTGCTACTATTTTATTTTATCAAATTTTATTGTTTTTGGTGTGGGAATTGTCTATATTGTAAATCCTAATATGAGTAGTTGGTTTCACTATCTACGTGAAATGTTCAACCCACCTTTACGATCTAATTAATACAATAGAGACATTAAGGTGCATATTGTGTCTACATTATAAATTTTGTTAAAAAATTGTGAAGGAGAAATAGAAAAGATAATGACATTTTTATCCATTTGACTTTTTTCTAAATTTCAATCCATTATTTTTGTTGTCGTAAAAATTCAAAACCTACCTTTGGCCTACTCTAATGTATGTCTTTGCCTCTTTTAGTACATCACGCGTAAAGTTGTTTAAAAATTATAGCAATTGTTGAGTTTGAGATTGACATCTCACAACGGAGGTTCAAGGGTACCAACAACTTAGCTTGCAAGATAATTTGGAATGGTTGGTTCAAATTCTTAGTACAATTTTAAACCAAAGATGTGAGTTTTTATTTTTTTAAGGAAATATAAATAATTTTATTACGAACTAAAATAAGCAGTTAACAGACTCGTGACTGGTACAGAATAATCAACCCCCACCCATCCACATGACTGGTATAGAATAATCAACACCCACTCATCCAGTGTGAGCAACATTATTTGCGGATCTCCTGACATACGAAAAAACTAAACTATCAAATTGACTAGAAAAATCTAGAATATCATCATAGATGAAACCAGAGGCACTGGAATCCTCCCCTCCGGTCAAGTCTACAATAACAAGGCCGGGGGCGCCCAAAAACCCCCCCCCCCCCCCCCCCCCCCAACCTGTCCAACCGATGCCGAACTAAGCCGAACTTTCTTCTCAAATTGAATCAAACCGAAGAAACCAAGGCGACCCCACAACCTGATTCTACCACGAAAGCCGCCCACCTTTTCTTCACTCTTTGCGGGCCAAATCCACACAACAACACAACTAAACTCCAAAACAACTGAAAAAAACAAACTTGTCATCGTGACAAGAACTCTAAAAATTGGAGAGAGATCGTTTTTCCTCAAAAGAATCTGAGATTAATCAATAAGAGCCGATTGAACCACCGCCGATCAAAGAATAAATCGGCGGTGGGTCAAAGGAAAATTGTTGACAAAGAACTAGAGACGGCGGAGGCTAGGATTTCCACAGAGAAAAATAAAAAAATCCAAAGATGTGAGTTAAATCTATACATTTATGATAATTTGATAGAGAAAAAAGATTATGCACAATCACGTATTTAGTCTATTGTGATTGTTGGCTTAAAACAATATTTTTAAGCACACATGGCCCGATAGGTTATTGGGCCGATTATTTAAAACACACATGGCCCATCTCATTTTAGTCCCCATTGGCCCACAACATCATTTAACATCAAGATTATGCATTTGTTTATTATAATGTCCATTGGCATTTTGATAAATTTACACATACTTTAGTTTTTTTGAAATTTAGACCTACTTCGTATTCATTTACCAAAGAAAGTATTTTATCAAACATCTTTGAAAATAACTATGGAAAATTCCTTTCAAATATTTATTATATTTATATCTACATAGATCTTTCATATTCATATTCTAATGAAATGTCAAGTTTTAAATATTGATTAATTTATTTTGAATATCGGGAAAAAAATGTTTTTAGGTAGGAGTCATATGTTTTTTTAAGGAAGTATCATTTTTCATTAATACCAATAGAGAATTATAGACTCGATTATGAACAGATCTGACATAGAACCAATTACCTTAGTTAACATGATTCGTACATCTCAAATATTCATACAAACTTCTTATATAGTTGGTTGAAATACTGATTGCAATAGTAGAACAAACAGACTCACTCTTGCTCTCTTCAAAGCCAACTGACGCAACATTACTTCCAAGCATAACATGCATACTCATAATGAAAAAAATAACTTCTAACAATAGAAGAAAAACTTTCAATAATGAAAGACAAATAAAACTCAAAACTAACCAAACTACTAAAATACGATTCAATATAGAATAACATGAAAAAAGTGCATCTACCCATAGTAACCATATTTTCACAACTAGCTTGAAGTGAAGATGATAACACGCCGTCTGCGAGCGGATCGAATACAAGGAGACAATTGTGATGATGAATCAAACGGAGGTACAAACTTACTCAAATTAAATTTGTTGAATCCGTATTTATAATTCAAAGTATGATTCAAATAAAAAAGAGATTGAAGCACCGCCGATCAAAAAAGACCAACGGTGGATCAAGAACCAAATTTCGATGAAGAACTGGAGGTGATGGTTAGTGTTTCCAGAGAGGAGAGAAAAAGGGAGAGAATTGTTTTCCTCATGATCTTTTTTTTTTTACGTGGTAGTGTTAGATAGTTTATTCCTTTATTAATTAGTTTTTCTATTTACATATTTATTTGTATTATGTAATTCTACTTGTACTTGTACTCTTCTTGTATTCTATTTATACCCAAGCAATACAATGAAAATCCTAAGAGGGAATCACATTATAACATGGTATCAGAGCGGCAAGATAACGCAAAATCCTTTTAAGAGCATGGAAGTGAGGCTCGCGAGGATCGTGCATGACAAGACATATTTTTTGGTCCTCTAAACGTCAACATGTTGTGTCTCGGTCGAGTGTTGAGGCAGAATATCGTGCCGTTGCAAATGTCGCTGTTGAGACCACTTGGTTACGTAATCTTCTTCTCGAGTTACATAATCCTCCATCAAAAGACACCATTGTGTTTTGTGATAATATTAGTTCTGTATACTTGTCATCTAACCCTGTACAGCACCAACGTACCAAACATGTTGAACTTGATTTACATTTTGTACGTGAAAAAGTTGCCAAACGAGAAGTACGTGTATTGCATGTTTCATCCTCGTATCAATTTGCTGACGTTTTTACGAAGGGTCTCCCTTCTTCACTTCTTGTAGATTTCAGGTCCAGTCTGAACATCTGCGATGCTCCTGCTCCGACTACGGGGGCGTGTTAGATAGTTTATTCCTTTATTAATTAGTTTTCCTATTTACATATTTAATTGTATTATGTAATTACACTTGTACTTGTACGCTTCTTGTATTCTATTTAAACCCATGTAATACAATAAAAACCCCAAAAGGGAATTACATTATAACAGGTAGGACTTATATGTTATTTCTATTTCAAAATAATTGTTTTGTATCTCTTGTATTTTCATTTGAGAATTATTAGTGCATGTGTGAAAAATTAATATTTATGGAGTTTGTTACCGTTCATATTACTGTTGTACATAACAATCATTTTAAAACCGATGAATTATATTGATAGGAAAAAACTATATTGATAGTAAAAGAGAGAAAAAAAAACTATAAACTCTTTGTATCATAAAACAAAGCTATGCACAACAGTGAAAAGCGTGGATTCATTTCTTCATAATATACATGCAGGTCCTACAACTGATCAATATTGCCAGAGAATTTTTAGCTGTAGAAACCGTTTCTGTTCTTATCATGAATCACAACACAACCTTTCTAAATATAAAATATATCCAATTGTTGATCAAAGTGAACCCAATATTCGTTAGCCTTTCTTTCTTAGTATGCAATAGCTGATGAAACCATACACACACCGTTCAAAGATTATATTGTTTAATTAGTTAATCAACCTAATTAAACAAAACAAATAATCTTGTCAAATAAAATAATGCAAACTTTTAGGAAAAGAAGTGAGTGGTACGTAATTCCACCACCTTTACATATAAACAAGGCTGTCTTGTCAAAATTAGACTCACTTTTTTCTGTCCATCTAGCTAAAAAGTCAGGTCCAGCAAAACCAAATAAATATACCAATTTTACATTTTTATTTTCTACTCATAATCATCTTAGTTAAAAAGAAGTTTGGATTATTATTAATTTGATCCGATTGAATAATATTTGAAATCTTAGTTTATAACGAACGAATTTTATTTTATTCAATTTAAAATTAATTGAATTAGAATAATTTTAAATTAAATTAAATTTTAGATGCTCGCAATTTCATGTTAAAAATTACTAACCTAGCTAGTTATTATTATGGATATTAATTTGCTTTAACACACATGGCCACGTATAGAGCCAATACGAAGAGATGCTTGTTTGAAATGAAGTTTGGTTAAATAAAAGCATAAAAATGAGCGTCCCTTTTGAATAGATAATGCCATATTTTACTTTTTAAATATTTTGCTTTATCCCTCACATTGCTTTATTTTACTTTAACCAAAAGGAAATTAAATTCAATATAGATACAAATATGTAAGATATATAGAGGCCCCCTCTAGCTACTTCAAATCACAAACAAATTGTGTAATGTTTTTATCAACATAATATATATGTATTCATGTATATAAATTTAAATCATTGATAGTGAAAGAAGAGAAAAGCTACCTAAACTAAAGGCTTGCTTTGCCACAAACCTTGTGGTGTCCCTTTAAAACAATATATAGCTGCCTAACAGTTTATAGTTATTTATACAAATCATATATATGGCAGCGGAACTGTAAGATGTTGCCATAGACAGTTGTTTATGTTATTTTCTTAAACTAATTCGATGAACATTTAGATTCATTTTTAACATATGTCTCCCCTCCAAATAATGAAATATTGAGTTTCTTGCTTAAATAATGCATTCTCTTATTATATGTTCAAGCTCTGCTACTATACAAATAAAAGTTAACCGTTATTTGAAATGATTAGTTACATATATAGTTTAGGGTGTATTGTAAGCAATTGTATATATTCCTCTCATTCTATATATCTTTTCTCTTTTGTTTCATTCAAACACTCCTTTTGTAGCATTTATTTTTACAGATTGCTTTGTGGTATGGTGTGGCTGTTCAAATTATTTTGGTTTTGGGTTTTGGTGTGTGGTGGCCTTTGTATGTCTTTTTAGGCCAACAAAGACCTAAACTTTTTGACTGAGATCGGGAATTTGTGAACAAGTAATGTATGCTCTTTCTCTCTCCCTAGCTAGCAAGCAAGCTCAAATATTTCTAAAACTTCCCACAAAGAATAAAAAAATGTATGCATGAACATCAAAATAATATCAAAAACTCCTCAAACACATTCATAAACAATTTTTTATATGTACTTGTTCGAGCACCTTGATCTTCCCATTCATTTTATGCATGTGTGTATATATATAATTGAGTAGCATATATTGATAAATGGCATATTTGTAGGTACATATATAAATATACATAATTTAAAAACATTGGAGAAATTAGGGTTCATTGAGTAGTCGTGTCAAGTCAAGTCTTATGACAATATTGTTTAGTCGACTTTTGTTGGTGTGGCAGTGTAGAAAACAAACATTCCTCTAGGTTTTAGGGTATAGCCAGTAGCCAACCAGCCATACTATTTGTTCTTTGATTTACCAGTTCGATGCTTGATGGGTCATCACTATATGTATCTTTATTTCCCTTTTCTTTCGTTGGAATTTGATCATATTATAATCATATATTGTAGCATTTGTTTTTGGTTATAAACATATAATTTGTTGTCCGGAGGAGGAAGATGATTGAGGAGTGAAAGGGAGATCTCTCGTTTCTTGTGTATCCAAAATATGCTCTTCGTTTTTTTTAATTTATTAGCACTAATCAATTATATTTAAGTTATAATAAGCTTTGAAATTAATTAATTGCTCTTTCTTTTCTTCTTATCACTTTATTAAACTTTTATTTCCCTTTGAACTATTGCCAATTATGCTGTTGTTCATATCCTTAAGTGTTGAATAAGCACATATTTAATAGTTTTTGCATTGATTAATTTTATTTTCTTCTTCATTTTGTGCATACCCTTCTTCTGATACACCAATGTAGAATACACATGATTTGAACCTCTAATCAATAGTCCACCGTTTTATTTAACGAGAGAAAGGTGATTCCTTTATGTTATGTAAGAGTAAGTTGCTTTTACTTGTTCCTGAGACCTCCTCCCACTCACACATTTAGATTAATCAACTGCGCCACTCTTAGTAGTTGAAGAGTTTATATTGCTTAATATTAATGTTGTGTGTCATATGCTTTAAAACAAAATAGAGGTTGGTCTTATTAAATTTATCATTGTTACAATCAATATTTTAATCAACTATATCACATTCGTTTTTGATGTATTAAATACTTTTCATGTTAGGTATTTGGTTATATGGCATGTACGTATGTTTCCATTGAAGCAGTAGATTATAGTAAGCTTCATGGTTTTGTTGTTGATTTCATATATTAGCAGAAGAGATAGCTAATAATAATAAGAAAATATATAAGGTTGTGGTGGTTGATGAAAATGGAGGTTTCCAGCTCAGCTTTCTATGCAAAGGCACGCTGGAGCAGATCCAGCAGTAGCTGCTCACAAAAGTGGCCCAGTCAATCCCACAATACAACAACCACAACTTGTATCAAAATGAGCAACATTTAAAGCATTCTATTCATTTGATATTCAATTGTACATATAAATTCTCATTTTATTTTATAGATTTTTTTTATATTTCATTAGTACGTATATACTTGTACCTTTAACATTGTATATATTCTTTCGTATCTTGTATTCCATGAATATTATGAGGGGTTGTGGTTGAGTCATTATCTGTAGGAATATATCAATTTTAAACTATATAATATGAACTTGTATTCGAGAATTCAGTCACCTAAAAGTTTAATTCTATAGTTAAAACGTCACAATGAATTTGCAGGTGCACTAATGAGAGATATACATAAAGGAAATGTCATAACTTTTTGCAAAAAAAAAAAAAAAACTCATTTATCGGGCCTTGGAGGTGAAGGGGGAGGTTTTGATCCATACTCCCAAGTTCTTGGAGCATGGACATGGATCACACACTGTTAATGGAGATCTAGTCGTGAGACCGAATAATATCTCATGTGTAAGAGTAAGAATGTCAGCCGGAAAAATTTGAATCACACCTCGCTAGGGAGAGTTCTAGAGACAATTTATAGAGAGGAGAAAGTCTTTGTATATGTCCCCCATCCTTTATTAAAAGAATGAGTATTTATACTTACAATCATTCTTGCAACATGTCTTGTCATGTGATTGGTTTTGGCGATGTGGGGTCCACTTTGGATGTCGCCTTGTTACCGGCCCGCTATCCACTAGCGTCAGATGAGATTTAGAGCTCCCATTAGCCCTTCAAGTACTACCAGGATGAATTGAACCGCTGTAAGTCTAGTTCTACCACTTTAGGTAACGTCCTAGTGTCCAAACAGATCGAGCAAAATGTCGTGGTGGCCTGATAAGCAGGGAGCCTTAGAGGTGGCCTAGTGAGACGGGATTCTCCTTTGGTGCGTAGAGTCTTTGGAGGATCCATGATAAGTGTTTTGCATACTTGTTCGAAATCTTATTAGAAGCAAACTAGTGAATGACGAAATGACCAAAGGACATGTATGTTGAAATCACCGTGTTTTGTCGCGAAAAACTTCCTCCCAAGAACACGAGCTTATCACAACGAAAAATGGTCCCTTGAGTAAAGGTTGTCCTCATAGGCAAGGGAATTGTCCTATTGAGTGAAATCTCATTGCAACGCAAGTTTGACCCATGGACAGGAACGTCGTGTCTATAGGCAACATTCACTGGAGTAAACTTCATAATCGTGTGCATGTGTTTCGTTATCGTGATCGCACATTTTTGGAGCAAGTGTTTGGAGCGCACGTTTTATAGTCTTAGGGATGAGGTGTCATAATGGTCAGACGTCACATGTCGCGTTATCATCCTTAATCTTGTTTCTTGATTAATAGTTTTTGTATGTAATATTTGTGACAAATATTTGTAAGAAAATACAATATGTTTGTTTGCTTCCCTTTTGTTTATACACTTTTATTAGTTTCTAAAATTATGAATAATTTTGAAAATAGCATTGCTGATGGTACTTTCTTTTCTTTGTTTCTTTTTCTAGGAAGCAAAAAATGAAAGCACCATTCCTCAAGTTATGAGATGGAAAATTATGATTGGATTCCAATGGAATGTCATTGGAGATAGAATACAGTTAAGAAAGAAACAGTGCTCTCTTGCTGTTACTGCTGCTGCTGCTGCTGTGATTGAGAGTGCGCACAGAAACCAGGAGTTCGTTAATGATTTTTGATTGAAATGAAATAAAGGAACAGGAATATATGTGTCCTCCAAAAAAAGACTACAACTTTATGAATTAATGGAGTGAGAGAGACACACACATTTTTAAGAATGTTTGGTTTGTGTGTTCTTAATCCCCATGCACCACTCAACGCGTCATGTATAATCATATTTGTTATTGTTCGAAAATAACATTAACGAGAAACAATAATAATGAGCATAGCAAGTATAAAGCAAAGCAAAAACGAACCACTTTATTCCATGTTGTCCTTGTTGAGTCCGGAAGAAAAATCGTACACAGTTCCCGATTTCTATTTCTTTCATTTATGCTTAATTCATTAACTTGATAATCAATTAATTAGTAATTATTGTAAGATGTTAATTAATTAACATTATCTGTTTAGTTAACACACTAATTATTATATAGATTAGCTTGGTTTCGAGGTTAAAATCGAAAAGAGATTGTGCCAAAGATACGTTAGTCGCATACTAGTAATTAATAGGTGTTTTTAATGCATAAAAAGAGATAGAAACCCACTTAGAAACACCCATATCTTTTCTCAAATTTGAGAGAGAAAAGAGCAAAGCTGAGCAAGACTAGTCCACATGCATTCCACTTTCCACTACAAAATCAACTTTGGACCCATTTTATTATTTTCACCCTCTCTTGCAAGAAAAGCACACCCCCCACCTTTCATTTCCCCATATATTTCTCGATCTCTCACTCTCTCTCTCAATCAAACTTACAATAAGCTACCTCCTAAAATCCTTCTAATTACTACACAAATCACATACATAGCTTCCAATTCAACCAAAGAGCATGAAATCTATCTCCATAGGAACCACTCCTTCAATTTAACAACTCGATTTAGAGTGTTTGTAGCAACATGAGGGCCGGAGGTTGCACAGTGCAACAAGCTCTAACCAACGAAGCTGCCAGCGTAGTCAAACAGGCGGTGACTCTAGCCCGGAGGCGGGGGCACGCTCAGGTGACTCCCCTCCATGTGGCCAACACCATGCTCTCCGCTTCGGGGGGACTCCTCCGGACGGCCTGCCTCCAGTCTCGCTCTCATTCTCTCCAGTGCCGAGCCCTACAGCTTTGCTTCAACGTTGCTCTCAACCGCCTTCCGGCTTCTACGTCGTCGAGCCCTATGTTAGGGTCTCACCACTACTCTCAGCAGCCGCAGCAGCACCATCCCTCCATCTCCAACGCCCTGGTTGCAGCCTTCAAGCGCGCTCAGGCTCACCAGCGCCGCGGGTCCATTGAGAACCAGCAGCAGCCTCTCCTGGCCGTCAAGATAGAGCTGGAGCAGCTCATCATCTCCATCTTGGACGATCCTAGTGTCAGCAGAGTCATGAGAGAGGCTGGGTTTTCGAGCACGCAAGTGAAGAGCAATGTGGAGAAAGCCGTGTCTTTGGAGATATGTAACAACAACTCTCAAACATGTAGCAAGTCCAAGGAGGAGACCAAGATGTTATTACAAACTACGCCGGATCGGATCAGGAACGAGGACGTCATGTGTGTGATAGACAACATGGTCGCGACCAACAAGCGACGACGATGCACCGTGGTTGTCGGAGAGAGTGTTGCTTGCGTGGAAGGCGCTGTGAGAGGAGTGATGGATAAGGTGGACAAAGGGGATGTCCCCGAGGCTCTGAGGGGCGTCAAGTTCCTAAACCTGTCGCTCTTCTCGTTCGCGAGGCTCGCCAGGGACGAGGTGGAGCACAAGCTCGAGGAGCTCAAGAGCCTCATCAAGAGCAATGTGATGGCAAGCCATGGCGTGGTTTTGTTCTTGGGAGACCTCAAGTGGACCGCCGAGTACAGGTCTAGTAGCATCTCGGGGACTAACAATTATTATTGTCCGGTGGAGCATGTGGTGATGGAGATTGGGAAATTGGTGACCAAAATCGGAGAGAACGAGAGGTTTTGGCTGATGGGGATCGCTACTTTCCAAACTTACATGACTTGCAAGTCAGGCCATCGTTCGCTAGAAAATATTTGGGGTCTCAATCCTCTCACAATTCCTGCTGGGACCTTGCGCTTGAGCCTTGTCGCGGACAGGTACCGATGATTATAAGATTTTTGTACTTAGAATTTATGAAATTTAATGACTAATTAACCACAAGTGTACAATTTTTGTGTAGTGATGAACTAAGCCAGAACTCGAGCAAGAAAGGCGAAAATGGACGCGGTTGGCTCCAAGTTGAATTAGGAAGCCGAGATGGCGATGATGGTGATGATGACGACGAGGAAGATTATGTGAATGAGCTGAGCTGCTGTGGTGACTGCTCGGCCAAGTTTGAGAGTGAAGCTCGGGCCTTGCGAAGCAATATTTGCAATAGTGCTAGTCAAGACCAGCCCTCCTCAACCCTCCCTGCATGGCTTCAACACTACAAGAACCAGAACAAAGCAACTACTAATGATCAGGTTAATCATAATTCTCACTAGAGTGTCCGAAATCTCAGTTAATAGATCATGATTGAGATTCTTTTTTCTCTTCTCACTATATCAACATTTATAAAAGTTGAAGTTTTGTTGTTTTTCTTTTCTTCCCGTAATAATGATACATGTGTGAATTCTTTTCCTTTCTTATTTTCCAGAATTGTGTCTCAGTCAGAGACCTTTGCAGAAAGTGGAATTCAATTTGCAGTTCACTCCACAAACAACACTACTCGTCCGAAAAAACACTCACCTTCTCTTCCATAATATCACCTTCCTCAACCTCCACTTCCAATTTCTCATATCACCATGACCATCAATACCCGGTTTTGCATAGAAACAAGTCCTGGCCACAGCACAGCCATTTCTGGATGAGCTCCGAGACCACAAACAATGCCAAACCCAACTCCACCCCAAACTCAACATGTTCCTGTGACTTCATGGAGGTGGAGCACGTCCAGAGGTTTAAGGAGCTAAACGCGGAGAATCTCAAAACCCTATGCGACGCATTGGAGAAGAAGGTGCCTTCCCACAAAGACATCGTCCCCGAGATCGCGAGCACGATCTTGCAGTGCCGGTCAGGCCTTGTCGCAAGAAAATTACAAAAGCACCTGATCGTCGCGACCGGTCCTCAAAAGGAAGAGACGTGGCTGTTTTTTCAAGGCGTTGATGTTGCTGGAAAGGAGAGTATAGCAAGAGAACTGGCTCGGCTCATTTTCGGCTCCCACTCGAGCTTCGTATCCATTGCTCTCAGCAGCTTCGCGTCCACAAGAGCCGACTCTACGGACCAAGATTGTCGAAACAAGAGGTCCCGGGACGAGCAGAGCTGCAGCTACATCGAGAGGTTCGCGGAGGCAGTGTCCGAGAACCCGCATCGCTTGTTCTTCGTTGAAGATATTGATCAAGCTGATTATTGTTCTCAAATCGGGTTCAAGAGAGCTATCGAGAGAGGGACAGTGATGAATTCGAGCGGAGAGCAAGTCTGTCTCAGAGATGCTGTGGTTATTTTGAGCTGCGAAAGCTTCAGTGCGAGATCAAGAGCTTGCTCTCCGTCCACTAAGCAAAGAACATCATCGGATGGGTCGAGTGATCAGCAAGAAAACCATAGTAAAGATGGTCGTGCATTATTGTCTGATCAAGAAAAGAGTCCTTATGTGTCCTTGGATTTGAATATGTCGATTGATGATGATCAGTCCATTGATGACATTGGTCTTCTTGAATCCGTGGACAAAAGGATTGTTTTCAAATTTCAAGATTTGTAGTATAGACGATGGAGAGGAGGGGAAATTTGACACTGAAAATTTGCCTTAATTTGTTTCAATTAAGGTGGTTAATTTTGTTTTGTTTAATGGTAGCTGCTTGGCTTTAATTAGGATGTTCAATATTAATTTTCTATCATTTTTTAGTAAAAATAAATTTCATAAG
>JAYMTA010004739.1:0-12258 GCA_036897625.1 Pelargonium cotyledonis
CCCTCAAAACAAACACAGAAAATATTAGCTAAGATGTGGTAGCATTGAATCTAGAAAGTCAAAACTAGCGCATCACATACCATTCGGGGCAGGACGGAGAATTTGTCCGGGAATGACTATGGCATAGTGGAGCTTGCACTAGCAAATCTCTTGTACTACTTTGACTGGAAGCTCCCCAGTGGGATGAAGGAAACTGATATCAACATGGAAGAAGAGCCCAGTCTTTCGTTACCTAAGAAAACAGCTCTCATTCTGGTTCCAATCAAATACCAATGGCCATCAGAAAATATCATAAGCTAAGTAGTTATGCTATTTAATATGTGAAGTTTGTAAAATGTAAAATAAATGCCTGAGACTATACTAACCATGAATAAGCTGAATTTAAGTTGCTATCTACACTGGAGCCTTTCATCAACCATCTTGGCATAATTGGTTTCAGTTCCCAATCACCCTTTAAAAAAATAAAGGGCACACAAATTTGACTAACCTCTCTTGAAAGTTATTCATCACACAATTGGTTTCAGTGTTCACTCTTCTCACCAATGGAAACAAATTATTGGAGGAAATGCAAAGAAACAAAGCAAATTAGTCTGACAAAGATTTGCATCATTTATATTGCAGACTATACATTTTAGTTAGACATGAAGAAAAATGCTCCGAAATAAATCAAATGGAAAACTTGGATAAAGAAAATAGAAGTAGTAAACTATATGACATAATTGATTCATCAACAAAAAGCTTTCCCACATGCAAAAGTTCCATTCATCTGGTAAATAAAAAGACGGTAAAATAGAATGTATAATTAAAGAAAGGGTTCAGAAAGTTCCATTTCATTTGAACCCTGTTGTTCTGTGTTAGACTTATGCACTGCAATAAAATCAATCCCAAGCCACTGCCATGACCAGCATTTATACCTAGGTCTCCCATTTCGACTTCGCAAATCTTCCCTGCTTTCAAACACTTCGAGCTGATGAGTTAGTTCCTCTACTTTGTCTCTCAACCTTGTTGTTCTCAAGTCTTGCAATCTCAATGATTTCTCAGCTGCGTCTCTTGCTTCCATGGCAGCAGTTGCTGTCTCTTCTTTGAATCTAAGCTTCTTCTCAGCCTCCAACATGGCTTGCTTCGCCTCTTCAAGTTCCCGCCTCAGTGCTGCTAGCTGCATAAGTACAACAATAAACCATTATGATCATATTATGGATATTTACCCAACACAGATAGTGAAATATTCCCAACAAAAATCATCAATTCTACAAGAAATTGTTTCCACAAGAAATATGCTTCCAAGAGATTACAACCAGTTACTTCAACAACTTTTAGGAGTACAATTCCTTGAAATTGTTTCCTGATCTCAATAACATATTCAAGCACATCAGAAAATGTCAAGGTCAATACGAAATTCAGACAAACTTAGTGAATTTACCTGCACCAAAAACTCTCGTTCAACAGCTCTGCCAGCAGCAGCTTCTTCTTCTGCTGCTACTTTCCATCTTCTGATCTCTTCTTCGGCAACAGCAATGTCCATCATAAGCCCTTCCACCTGTAACATGTATGTGGAGCATATCAATACATGATACGAACAAAGACACATAAAGAAAAACAAGCCTCGCCAAATAAACTATAGCATACAAATTGTTTCTCATACTGTAGTTGACTAATAAATAAATGATATTGAACCAAAACGGACTAAGAGTCAGGTAGAAACAATGGACTTACATTTTCATTTGCCATTCTTTCCTTCTCTTCTAGCTCCTCTACTCGATTCTTTCTATGGTTAAGCTCTTTGGCTTGAGCCTCTACGCGCTCTCTAAGTAAATTTGACTCCGCCCTTAATGTAATCCAGTGGAACAGTACGTATTCAGAAAAATGAAACAAACCAATTGTCAGTAGGTTCCAAATTGCTAACTAACACGACAGAGCGGGAATGGCACGAGTACCTCAATTCCTCCACTGAATGATGCAAATCAGCAATCTCAAGTTGAGATGTCTTGACAATATTCTCCAAAGCACCTGCCTATGTACCACATATAATTATCTCAGCTGATAAATGACAGTTTCATATATATAAATGAATCATGCTTCAATAGCAAACACTAACAAACACTTACCAAAGTGTATATCTCATCCTCTGTCTTGTGTGCATTCTCTTTATCAGGAAAAGATGAAACCCTTCCATCCCCTAGAATCTTAGAAAACTTGAAATCTAAGCCAGCTGCCCTTAATCCATTACTCGTCCTATAAGATGGGTCCGATATCATCCTCTTCGACAGTGCACCTCTAAGTAAACATCCAATCTGTTGTTTCTCCTTAGCCAATTGAGAAACTGTTTCATTTAAGCTCTTTACTTCGCGGCCCTTCCTATCTACTAAACCCCTTGTCTTCTGGAAAAGAATTCTAGTCAGTTCATATATGAATTCCATCCCGGCCAAGCAAGCACGTATATTCTTCTCCATGTCTGTTTCTTGCCGGTGAAACAAGGACTTAGAAAACTCGGAATGATCTGAATTCTTCGCATCAACTATCTTGATGACATTGTATATCTGGTCATGAATTTTCGACGCATAATTCAACTGATCAATCAGTAAATTCTTATGAGTCTCCATCTTTGTTTCTAAATACGCCAACTGATCAGTAAGTTTCTCCTTTTCTGACATGTGCCTTTCCATCTCCGATATCTTTCGATCCTTTTCAGCTATAGCTTTCTCGAAATTCTCAAGAACAGAATTCTTCTTCTCAACCTCATCCCTCAACCCGCATATGCTAGCTTCAAGCTGAGAAACCTCAATGGCAATCTCGTAATTCCTCTGTTCCATCTGTTCTCTGGCTTCATTCCTTGACTTGGAGGTGTTGTTGATCTGGTTAACAAGCTCCTCAACCATATCATTTGTCCTCTTAATCACTCCGTAAGCAACCGCCGGCAAGCCGGAGTATTTCTGAGACCTAGGCAATCCTCCGGCGTTGAAGTTCTTGAAGCTTCTCACCTTTTCAGATATCTTCTCTATCCCTCTCTCGAGCATATGAGCAGAGCTCTCTATCTCCGATCGCAACCCATCCCTAGCTCTCGCCGCTTCTTCGAGTCGCCTCGCGAACTCGTCCCTCTCCTTCAACGCCTCTTCCCTAACCCTACTGGCTTCGGCCAGCTCCGCGGAAAGCTTCTGGTTCGATCGAAACGCCTCGTCGCGCGCCTTGATTGCCTCGTGAATTAAGACCTTTAACCGGTGGGAATTCCCTTGCAGCTTCGATTTCGAATCCTCCGCCTTCTCGCGCGCTTGCCGCTCGCGGTCGAGCTCGGCGAGAAGCTCCCGGAACCTCTCCGGCGACAGGTCGTCCACATGTGCATTGCTCTTGATGACAATGGGTAACGGCTCATCGTCCTCGACGTCGCTGAGTAAAGCGTCATCGTCGCCGGCAACCGCCATCGGAATCAATTAACGAATTAACGAATATGGATCAAAGAGATACAAATTCACTAACATTTCAACTTAACTAGAATCAAATCAACCAGTCCCACTCTAAGAAAAATTCAAATAATAATTTGTAGAAATTGGATTTGTAATTCTAGTTCATAAACATCAAGAAATACAAAGAAAGAAATCGCCCATTTCAACAATTGCTAACCGAAGGTTAGTTTCTTTCTTATAATAGTGACAAATATACTGAAGAAGCTTCAGTCTCTCCGTCGGATCTTGTACGGAACGAAACAATTAACAGAAACATAAGTCAATGTGACGTTTTATTTTTTTATAAATTGAAATTGGACTCCTAATTCATGTTTTACAGTAAAAACAGTAAACAGATTATAAATACAGTACAAAATTAGCAGGAATCTCGGGTGGAGATCACTATAATTTAGATACAAATTTATCTCTGAACTTGCCTTACCCTCTAAGCAGATTTCAGGTAATATTTTTTTAAGATTGTTATACTTTTTGGTCAACTTGATTTATTGTTAACACTGTTTTTTTTAAATTGATTTAAAATTTTCTTTTATTTTTCTCCCACAACTATTGATTTTGTTTCGATTTGGTACTTGGTTAGTTCTTGTGTTCTACTTTGGTCATCTTGATTGTTTATTTATTCATAATTGGTACATAATTTAATTTGATTTTTCAACTTCATTGTTTTTGTTTTGTTTAAAATTGGTTCAATCCTTAACTGTTGGTTATGTTAAGAGAAAAGAATCTAGAATTATTTCGCGTGGGGCTGAAGGTAGGTAAATTTTAAGACAATTTATAAACAAGATTGATGTGAGATCATGTTACTCGATTATACAATTGTGTTTTAAATTGATTATATTAGTAAACTTAGCTAACTTAAATATAACGTGATTGTAAACAAAGTATTGTAATGTATGTCTAATTTGTGGACACTAATAAAAATTAAATTATTTTTAAACAAAATAGCATGAAGTAACTTAGTATGAGGCTAAATTAAAACAATACAAAAATCAAAATTATAAAATTGATCATTTAAGCTACACAATTAGAGATAGGTAGGTGTTAGGTGGCGGGAGGGTAGGCTGGGGGTGGCATGAGGAGGTGGAGTTAGTAGAGGCTAGGGTGATTGTTGCAGCTTTAGAGTGGGCGGCTACAAGAGGGTGGAGATGGGTTAATATTGAGTCGGACGTGAAATTGGTCGTAGAGGCCATCGAGATCAGAAGGGAGGAATTTTCCAGTGCCCTAGATCTCATATATTCTGATATAATATCCTGTGTTTTGGAGTTTTGAGATAGTTAGGTTCTCTTACGTTTCTTAAGAATGTAACAAAGCTGACCACATAGTGGCAAGGTCCTCGGTAGATGCGTGAGGGGTTAGGTTGTCTCAATGTAAACGGTTTCTACAATATTGTTCTTCGAGATTCTCTTTATCAATAAAAGTTCACTAATTACCCGCTCAAATAAAAAAAGAGATAGCTTTGCTTTCAAAATCCCACTCAACCCGACTCAATGAGTTGAATTCACGATCACTCGCAAAACAGATTATTAGAAAGCCCAAATAAGTTGTTTTTTTGTGGGAGTAAAGCCCAAATGAGAGTATTGAGAAGCCCACATAAACCCACAAACGAGCCCAACTTTGATTCTTTCATTTTTGTCTTTTAGGTGCCGTTGAAGAGCCCAATTCACTTGTCAAGTCAATGGATCCTACCTGCCGACGTGGCTATTATAGACACGTGTCATACATTGACTTCATCAAGTTAATGTGATTTACACTAAAACTGTATGATTAGTTTAGTAGTAAGAAATTGACACGTACGCACCAACTCTCACAAACTGTCATGAACTCGTCTCCGACCTTTACTCAATCACTCGCTCAAAACATTTTATAAATAAATTATAAATTACTGGCCAAATTTTTTATTAGTTTCTTGAAATTATTTAATTGTCGGATTAAAATAAATATCCTAGATTCCCTGGAATTGATTGTTACAATTTATTATATATAGTACTAGTAGTTGCAGCAGATAGGATCATGGCCCTGAATTTCTGACTTTTATTTTGTCGATTTTAGCATTTCTGGGTATTGTGTTGTTCACTTCACATTTCGTCATCTACTCTCTTTGTCAGTGTATTTATGGAATTGGAACAGATAATCAGGAGTTGGGGTTGACTACGTAGTTTCAAGCTTGGTTTATCTGTTTCTTGTGCGTGAAGTCAAGTGAAATTTCTTATCTATAATATGATTGTGTCGTAGAATTTGCTTATACTTTTTAATCATTTGAACTGATTGAGACGTGGCTTTGCCTTAGGGTTTCGTGAAGCATTTTGTGATTTTTTTTCAAGATTATACTGGTAGGGTTGGTGCACAAGTAATTGCTTCTCTGTGGATTTGGTCTCTAATATTGAATCAGTCTTTACGATATAGGAGCCGTTTTTTTGTGTTTTTGCCGCTTGATTTTCACATTTTTGCATTGCCAAGCAACTTCACATTTTTAATTGTGTAATTTGAGCTGGCTATTGCATTAATATTTGTTTATATAGGTAAACCATTTTTGTGTTTTGAGTGCTTTGTGGGGGTCTTCTGTGGAGAACGGTTTCATTTTCAATGTGCTTTTTGCAGGTGAAGAAGCTATAGGAATTGGGAACGTTTCTTCTTCTTTTTCAGGTTGTTTTGGAGTGAATTGCTCTCGAGGCAGAGGGAGATTGTGTTTATTCTATTTATTTTTGAAGTTCTTTGATTTTTTGTTGTAGCTGAAATGGGAGGCAAAAGTTCGAAGAGGAGATATTCATCTTCTTCTCGGAGTCAGTATGGTGCTTCACACTATCCACAACAAAATGCATATTATACCCCTCAGGATACCCGGGCGGCAGCACCTTCATTGGCTTATGGGTCGCAAACGCTGCAGCTACCAAGGAAACTGGATAGTAGGAAGTATTCAAGGATAGCTGATAACTACACAACCTTGGATCAGGTTTTGATTTATATGGTCTATTCTTGGGATTTTCCATTTTTCATGATTCTCTGCTTTTAACTCATGGCTTAAATACCACCGCCCACTTGACCAAGTGGTAGCAAGGCTTGGGACAAGCTTTGAGGACTCGCGTTCAAGACCCCTCTCGGGCGTGGTATGGGGATGGGTAGTAATAGTATGTGTGTGTGAGTTATATGTGTGAGTGGGGTTTATTTGTAATCTATATCAAAAAAAAAAACAAACAAACAAAAAAAACTTATGGCTTAAATAAAATTAAGACAAATCCTTTCATCTTCAAGCATAAAAATGCAAGCAGCTACTTCAGTATGTTCAGTGATGTTGAAAAATGTTAAAGGGTATGTGGGTGCAACATGAGCACCTTTATTTTACATTTTTTACTCTACTGAATCTATAAGTGGACATAGTTTAGCTCAGTTTAAGTAAAAGAACAACGATGATTATCCTATTTATGCATGGGCACTGAATTCGTAATTTCTCCTTTATGCTAAGAGTTGTAGCCTCCTTTGTTCATTTTACTGAATGTTATCTTGAAATTATTTACATTTACCATTTTCATTACAATAATGATGATTGGCCACAGGTTACTTCTGCTCTGGCACAAGCTGGTCTGGAGTCTTCAAATCTCATTTTAGGTATCGATTTCACAAAGAGTAATGAGTGGACAGGTTAGTTATCATCTCGGTGTATCAGACTATAATAGTCAATTATTTGTATGTGTGCATAACTTCCTTTCCAATTAGGTGCAAGATCATACAACAGGCGAAGTTTGCATCACATTGGGAACACTCAAAACCCCTATGAACAAGCAGTAGCAATTATTGGAAAGACTTTATCCAGCTTTGATGACGATAACTTAATTCCTTGTTTCGGATTCGGAGATGGTAATTTTATTTTTAAGTTATGTCTTGACTAATATGCTTATCTTGAATACTAATATAGTGATAATGAAGATTGGTTTTTTCTTGACATTAATGCAGCATCAACACATGACCAAGATGTATTTAATTTTTATCCAGATGAGGGACTCTGTACTGGATTTGAGCAAGTGCTGACTCAGTACAGAAAAATAGTTCCCAACCTTCGACTTGCAGGTGCTGATTTAGTCTGTTTCACTGACATATACTCCATAAATTATGCTATTGGAGCTTAACAAATCTATGGTTTCGGGTTTTTCTTATGCCAGGACCCACATCTTTTGCACCCATAATTGAAATGGGCATGAATATTGTGGAGGAAAGTGGTGGCCAGTACCATGTTTTGCTGATAATTGCTGATGGCCAGGCAATTTATATTCAATAAACATTTTTGTACTTTACGTGATAACTTATTTGAGTCTTAATCTTTGTACCCCAAATATGGGTCAGACAGCTTTTATGGCATACCCTCTTTGCTTTATCTATGCCTCACTATGAACTTGTTGCATCAGGTGACGAGAAGTATCGACACAAAAAATGGTCAGCTCAGCCCACAAGAGAAAAAAACAATTGATGCTATTGTCAAAGCAAGGTATATATATATCTACTAAGTTGATGCTTCCCTCAGCTTTCCAGCCCTCATTCTTATATGTTTGTGTGAATGCAGCGCATATCCTTTGTCAATAATTCTAGTTGGAGTAGGAGATGGTCCTTGGGACCTGATGAGAGACTTCGATGACAACATCCCTGCTCGGGCTTTTGATAATTTTCAGGTAAGCAGTTGCTGGTCTTATTCTAATACTTGACATAACTATGCCATTTTCACAGATCGAAGCATGCTAAACTGCTATGTGTTTCTGTGTCTTGCTAGTTTGTAAACTTCACAGAAATTATGTCAAAGAATGTCGATCCGAACAGAAAACAGACAGAATTTGCTCTTGCAGCCTTGATGGAAATACCTTCTCAATACAAAGCGACCATTGAGCTTGGCCTATTGGGGTAATACATACTCTCAGCAAACTGTATTATGTGCTTCACTCTTAAAGTTTAGCTACGTAGTAATTCTTGCCTTCGCTCTTCTCCAATGATTAAACAGATGCCGTACGGGAAATGCTCAACAAAGGGTTCCTCTTCCCCCACCTCTCCATGGTTCTGCTTCTTTTAACACGAGGCCAAAACCTTCCAGTTCAAGCAGTTTTCAGCAAAGCGCTCCTCCTTACCCTGAACATGAAGCTACAGTCGGCACAGCTTCATACTCAAGGTCTACATATGACAATCAGGTTAGCAAACCATTTATTGAAGATGTTAGTAAGCTTCTGTTGCTAGTTTCAACCAGTTGAAATCATATTCTCCCTTCACCGCCATCATATTATAAGTTGCGTCTTCTATTGAACTTGACAGGTTTGTCCTATTTGTCTTGCATATCCGAAGAACATGGCCTTTGGTTGTGGACATCAGGTAAGCTGTTTCTGTAATTGCTTACCATATTTTCATGACATTGACAGTATATAATGGAAGGAACATACTGACATTAGTTTGTACCATTTCCAAAACCCAAAAAAAAAAAAAAAAACTTACTATTCTGCAGACTTGCTGTCATTGTGGAGAAGACCTCCAGTCATGCCCCATGTGTCGGAAACCAATCCAAACTAAGATAAAGCTCTACTAGTATTTGCGTGAACCTCTTGCTGCTTTTGGTTACGATTGTATATATGATTCGGGCAGGTTAACGAATCATGCAGACTTGTTTAGAATTTGGATGAGTACAATTTTGAAATGAAACATGCCGACTTGCTTAGATGACTGTATTATTGTCTAGTGGAATCTGGTGGATCATTGCCATTGGGGTTTGCTGTACAGAGATGCTTATATATGTAAAAAGTAGTACCATTTTGGGGTATTGCAAAATTTGTGCTCTGGTTGATGGTCCACGCTTCTGTTTTTATTATCTTCTTTTCAAATTTGATGATTGCTGATATGTTATTTTTTCCTTTTTTCTTTTTCTTTTTGGGATTCTATGCATGTGTTCTCTGTCCAAGTACTCAACTTTCTATGAGCTTTCTGGCTATAGGCAAATAGAAAAATATATTATTTCATTGCATCGCACTTGAACTTATGTTTTTTCTAAAAATAAAAAGAGGTGCTTTCCCGAGAAGGGGCTCTTCCTGGAAGGTTTCTCGTTAGCAGGAGGACCCAGAGCTAATAAGATTAAGTAAATAAAAGAGGAAAAACTTGAGTACTCAGTTGGGCATTTTGTGCAAATTACTACTTAATATTTAGATTATGAGTATATACGCACCCTCTAGCTAATTTTTCAGGAATTTTAGACCAAGCTTCTGATAAACTTTGATTTTCGGCCAGTCCAGCACCAACTCTTTAATAGATTTCTTGCTGAAAATATCCCTGATCCCATTGATAACGAGTGGGGCCAAACAATTCGAATTGATAAAATTATATTCAATGTATTTGTTTTATGCAGTGTCAAGAACTATGTAGCATCAACAACAAATATATAGACACGACTTGTGAAGAATATGTCTAAAATATAAGTTGCATTAGTTGATGCTCGTCCTAAAATGAAACACTCATTTTTGAACTAAAATTCAAGCAAACCTATAAACTTTGGGGCGGAAGGAGTAATATATTATACTTATTTATATGAACTTAATTATTTTGAATTGGAAAGCTACATCAATACATATAGAAACCTCTATCTCATGAGAAAGTTTACCCAATTCAACACAAAAACATTCAACAGGACTTCAGATCGTAACACAACAACACGAGTTTTGAAAAATACCGCAACTGCATATATAATTTACTAGTAGTAATGATATGGCTGATTGTAGAACTGCTGGTTGTTAGGTTGCTGGTAAGGCTGGTGGTAGTTAGATTGGTGGTGATCTAAGTCGGCGGCCACAACACTAGATAGCAAGTTACTCTGCATGGCTCTGCCTTCAGGCTCCTTAAGGAACATCTTGTCATCTATGTACGACTGAAGTTCCACGGTGATCTTCGTTAACTCTGAGTTTCGCCGTTCTTTTAGTGCACCCAGAAAGTCCTCCGAGACTATTTTCAGCAACTTCCTGAACTGAGATTTATATTTCTTGTGAAGCGCATATCCAGCTGCCTGGAAAATGGAGCAACTTTTTAGCTTCACGCTCTCTAAATTTCAGTTTTACGCGTTTACTGTGATCTTACTGAAATTTACCTGTAGAAATGCATTCAGCGCAACTGCAGTGTATCTGTTGGCAGGCAGTCCATTTAAGAATCTTGCAAGCCATGCCCATCCTGCTTCTAAGCCATGCATATTCTGGACACCCACAACTTCGGTCTGCCAAAACAAAACATTCTTCTTTTGTAATCAACGAAAAAGCTTTAAAATTCATTAATAATATCTATATATGCAAAGCCCGGTTGTTACAACTATGCTTAGATTGCTCACAAACATGGGAAACCATATTGGAGGAAAAGATGAAAGTAACAAACCTGAACAAGTGCCCCATATAGTTTCATGTATGACTCTAATCGTTGGAGATAAACATCGGCATCCTCTATCTTCCCATCATCTTCTCGATATCCAATAGCTTTGCGGTAAGCATCCTTCGATTCAAATGCAGACTACATAGCAAAAACCTTTTAGAATTTACACAACGGCAGCCATGCAGAAAAAAAAAATGACAGATGGACATAAGATAAATCTAGCTTTCAATCGTTCTTCCCACCCATGACTCCAATTTGATTTTGTTCTATTGTTTCTGATCTTATCTGGTTAGTGTGTGGCTGATTGGAATTGTCCATCAATTTATATCATCTTCATACAATTTTCAACGGTAGTAAACTAACTCGGAGACCATTTACTAATTTCATTTCAAAATTTTATAATTAGGTTATTCATTAAGAGAATACAATAAAATCTGGCTAGAATTGAAGTGCGTGATGCATTTCAACTGTAAACTCAAACAATTAGTCATATTGTTGTAGTTTGAAAATATCAGCCCGAGTAACTCAACTAGAATCAATCAACAATAGACTAAAAGAAACAAAACAGTTGATTAATATAAACTTCCCTATCATATATTTTAGAATTTAGAATAGTATTGAGATACAGAGGAGAATCTAAAATCACAAATTATACTTTTTATATACCGAAAAAATTCCAAAGATGGATCCAATATCTTCTCTCAAAGCCAAAAAGAAACACTACATCCATCTCCAGCAGAAATCAATAGATTTTAATAACTTGTAAAAGATGGAACTGCTCCTCCATCCTCCCTAATCATATATCTTAATATACATAATAAGGGAAACAAGAAGGAAAAAAATGGCATGAATGATAGTAAAAAGCCTGTAAATGCATTTGGAAAAGAAAAAAAAAATAGTAACCTCTGAAAACACTATATGTTTTGGGACGGTGTAGATGCAAGCTCTATGAAATTCAGCTAGAAGAATATCCATTGAATGAGGAACCTGAATCACAAGTAGGTGCAATAAGCAAATAATCATCGTCCTCATGAAATAGAAGTATCTTCCTTGTAAGTATATGCATTGAAAAATTGAAATCAGATTATTGTAATTATGTTCCCAACTCCTAATCTATTATCCCAAGGTACCGTGGAATGCCCTCCACATACCAATTGGGATACAGTGCTTCAGTGAGAAATGAAGAGGATATGGCATACCTGTGCGGTAACAAGAACAATGACGTGGCCACATGCAAAAGCAGCATTATCAGGGCTTTCACAGTGGGATACAATCTGTCATGTAAAATATGCCAGTTTAATATCCATTGCCAGTGCGGTGAAGAGAACAAACTGAATGCGAGTGACCAACAAATAAGATCAAATAAAATTGGTAAGCAATGAAGCTCACAATAGAAGTCCCCTTGGGGTTGGGGATGACTCAATGGTTTGGACAC
>JAYMTA010004740.1:0-12257 GCA_036897625.1 Pelargonium cotyledonis
ATATATATATATATTTATTAAATTCAAATCGGATTCTTATGAATAGAGAAGCCAAATGGCTTATATATGTTTGAGCTCCAAGCTGCCGCTTCTCTCTGTCTCTCAATCCGATCAAACATCAAAATATTAGAAAAGGTCTCCTATCTTCTCTTGCTTCTCTCTCTGTCTACGGTAATGTTTCATTTTCTCCATATTCAATTCTCTGTCTCCACATTTCCGTCACACCTCTTCTTCTACTACCTGAATGTTTTCAGATATTTAATTTCTTTTTCAGATCCTTTGATTTTTTGTACAGTTGGTTAATCTGAAGATCTGACTGAAACCATGTGTGTTTGGTGAGAAACAGGTGAAGGAAAATGGCACCCAGGAAGATCACAGAATACGACTCCAAGAGGCTGTTAAAGGAGAGTTTCAAGAGATTCTATGGTGCCGAGTGACCTATCAATTCGGCTCAGGTGAGCAAGATCATCTTCTTACGAGTTGCTAGCTTGATGTGATTTTGCTGAAATAGAACAAAATGGTCTGTGGATTCGTATTTGGATCCTTGGAGTATTCAACATTTTGTCCTAATTTTGAAGGAAACTAAAATTTAAACTGAGATGTAACTGGATTAACTAGAAAAAGGAAAGTTCCATTATCCTAATTTGTTTGATGTTTCATCTGATCCATTTGTTTGCTCTTGTTTCATCTGTGGATGTGACCTTAGTTTAAATTTGCTATTATTGAAATGAGCTTACTCAGTTGCTGTTAAAACATCAAGCAGAACAATGATATTATCTGATTATAGAACATAGATCTCACTAATCATCAATAATTCAAATCTTTATCGAAAAATATCTTATTCATGGTGTTGCATGACAATATCATTGACTAAGTTTTTGTCTGGCCAAATCAAGTTAGTCACTTTTGTAGATGTAAACTCATATGCATTATAAATTATCTGAAAGTTAAGTGCTCTAGTAATCAAATTTTGAATTCAGCCCTCCCAAAGTTGTGAAACTAACAACAATACCAATTTGTTGATGTAAAAGTTCTCTGTGAACTTTAATAATGGGGTTCTAAATCTGTTTCTTAGGTTACTGAATCAACTGATTTCAATGAGCTAGTAAAGAGGGAACCATGGCTCTCATCAGAGAAACTTGTAGTGAAACCTGATATGGGGTTTAGGAAGTGTGCAAAGAGTGGTTTAGTGGCTTCAAATCTTTATCTAGCTGAAGTTGCTGTTTTTGTGAAAGAGCACCTGGGAAAAGAGGTACATTTGCTCACCATACCTCTATTTATGGCATACATGATTGTCTTGCTTTGTAAAGGAGGCTTAGAAGATTTTGATGTTTGGGTTATCACATTAACTTATCATTGTTGGGTTACAGGTAGAGATGAGTGGCAGCAAAGGCCCCGTAACGACCTTCATTGTTGAGCCCTTCATCTCTCATAATGAAGAGTTTTACCTCAACATTGCCACTCATCGGCTTGGGAGCAGCATCAGCTTTTTAGAGTGTGCAGGAGTTGAAATCGAAGAGAATTGGGGAAAAGTGCGTCTTGAATGTGAATTTTTGCTTATTATGCACTAATCACTCAAAACTTTGTTAATGTACTATCTTCAGTGTAGCTAACAATGCTAAATCCTTATCCAGATTAAGACTGTATTCATCCCAAAAGAAGCGTCTCTTGCACAAGAAACATGTGCTCCACTTGTTGCTACCCTCCCCTTGGAGGTAAGTTCTTCGCAATAGATGAAAGAACTAGTACTCAAAAGGCTGTTCCATACCTGCATTGTGAAAATTCAACTTAGTGGTTAGTTTCTGATAAATTTGAGTCGACGAGAGAAAAAAATACTGAAATGAATCTGTTTCTGGTGCAGATCAAAGGAACAATCGAGGAATTTATCAAAGTTGTGTTCGCTCTATTTCAAGGTATGATGATTTTTTTGACAAAGTCGGGTTGTAAGATTTAGTAACTTGTCATAGCTGATCATTGACCTCTGGAAATTTAATGTCTACAGATCTTGACTTCACATTTCTAGAAATGAATCCGTTGACTTTGGTTGATGGAAAGCCTTATCCTTTGGATATGAGATGCGAGCTAGATGGCTCTGCGGCGACCAAGAATTTGAACAAGTACATTCCAATATTCCATACCCAGTTTTATCTTCTGCTGTTTCTCTCCATACAATTAAACCAAATTTGAAATCTTCATCTTCTTTGTGTTATTGTTTTTGCAGGTGGGGCAATATTGAATTCCCTGTGCCATTTGGAAGAGTCATGAATGCTACATAAAGTTCATATATTTAGACTAAATATGAGTATGGTCTTTATGTATTATTATTATCACTATTTGTTTATGGTTATGAACTTGTGATGAACTAATTTTGTTTCCATGGTTAGTCATGACTGTGTAATTTCGCTATGGCATTTGTGTTTTTGTAATTGTTGGACTTAAATGCATGTGCAATAAGAAACTTATATTTTATATGCCGATCAACACGTATCAAATTTAAATCAACCAATAACTTATCATTCTAATCATTTTTACGACCGACCTTTTAGAGTATACAAATATATAAAAGTAACACATATGGGTTTACCAACTTTATGTCATCCTAATAACTCAAATTATATATTTTATAAGGTAAAAACATGTATATCTACTATGAGGTCGACTCATATCTAGTTGGAGTTGATCATACTCACTTATTATTATCTGAACCAAACTAAATTTGTTTTCACAATTCAAGAGTTTGGATTAAAGCCGTTTTCTTAATAAACCTAACCACCAATTAGGACAAAACAATCTTTGTGCTATTATCAATAGCTTGTGTGATAGCTATATATACGAGCTTGGTAGTTCACAAGGCAAAATTCCATATTGTAACCTTATGCAAAGTAAAAACATCTTAAAAGAAGAATCTTATCGAAACATTAACAACTCCAAATGTCTATAAACAATAGAATTATTGGAGGCACGTAAACTTCCAAAACAAAAATTAATGTATGCGTTCTTACCCAATCGTCACAAATGATTTGTGTGATACCAAAAATTTGCTTAAAAAAATAGTATGGAACATTTCTCATCATTTATTTATAAATACACAAATTGAGAAATTAATTCAAAGACATTCACTCAAAGCTTGACATAAGAGCTCAAAAAATGTTGTTGGCCATCTTTCCTGTAAATGGGATTATCAACAAATGGTCGTTAGAGAATAAATTAGTGGAGTGTTGAAATTTCCAAAAGCGACCAAAATACCCCATGGATTTGGGTTTTTAATAATCAAGATTAGAGAATAATCAGCTTTTTCAAAAGAGACAAAAATACCATATGTTTTTGGGTCTCGTTCGTGGTTCCCAACTACCTTTTACTAATTAAAGTAAATATGCACTTTAAAATATGAGTAAATTGGCTGGAGAACTCTTGTATTTGTCAAAACAATTGAAAAGACCATTGAATAGTTTTTACTATAGATTTGGCCCTTGTACTTGTTTATTTTTAGTTTTTGGTCCAAGCGACCTGCTACTGCAGGTCACTTACTTCCATGTCAACAGAAACGCCACATCCGTCATCCACATCATTCTCGCATCCACGTCACCATTCACATCAGCCAAAAAAATGTTTTAAAAAAAATTGTCAAGAGTGGGATTTGAACTCAGGCCCCCTTTCAAAAATTAGGAGTTAAGTCTAACACCTTAGACTAATTAACCACTTTAATTTTTGTTTCTATTTTGAGTTTTAATATATTAGTACGTTCATAACAGAGTAAATCAAAGCATAACCATGTTCAGAAACCAACAATGAAGGACTAAATATTCATCTGTTCATAAATAAAAATGTTCCTCCAAACATACATGTTAAAAAATAAAAAATTCACCATGTTAAAAAAAAACTCCACCGGCTTAGTAATTCCATTAGTTGTTCAAAACATCACCGTGTTCAAAACATACACACCTAAAGCATCAGTAGTCCAATACATGATGATCATGTATTGGACTATTGATGCTTTCGGGTTGTTTTCGAAATGTTTCATGTAATGGATTACTGATGCTTTAGGTGTGTATGTTTTGAACATGGTGATGTTTTGAACAACTAATGGAATTATTGAGTCGGTGGAGTTTTTTTTTAACATGATGAATTTTTTATTTTTTAACATGTATGTTTGGAGGAACATTTTTATTTATGAACAGATGAATATTTGGTCCTTCATTGTTGATTTTTGAATATGGTATGCTTTGATTTACTCTGTTATGAACGCACTAATATATTAAAGCACAAAATAAAAATGAAAATCAAAGTGGTTGAGTGGTTTAAGGTGTTAGACTTTAAATTTAATTTTTGAAAGGAGGCCTGGGTTCAAATCCCACTCTTGACAATTTTTTTTGAAATCATTTTTTTGACTGATGTGGATGGTGACGTGGACGCGAGAATGATGTGATGGCTGATGTGGCGTTTTCGCTGACATGGAAGTAAGTAACCTGCAGTAGCAGGTCGCCTGGACCAAAAAATAAAAATAAACAAGTACAAGGGCCAAACCTATAGTGAAAACTACTTAGGGGCCTTTTCAATTGTTTTGACAAGTACAAGGGGTCTCCAGCCAATTTATCCTTAAAATATATACTCAGTAATTAATTATATAAAGAGAGAAACATCTTTTACGTGCATGAACTTTGATAAAATGTACAAATATGTCAATTTTGACAAACTTTGTACAAATAGGTGCATGAACTTTTAATTTTGGACAATTAAGTCAAATTCACTAACGGTGTTAACTTTTTTCGTTAAAAATTATGACTTTTTTTACGACGTGAAACAAAACGTGTGTAATTGCGATAAAACGTCACTTTTGAAAATAAATAAATAAATTCAACACTATTTTTCAATTGATTATTGATCTAATTATTTTTTCTCCCCATTCCAATTTTGTTTTTATAGTATGTCACTAAATGATTTAATTCAAGTCGAGTTGTCAATCTGGATCCAAATTAGCGAACATTTGAAATCTAATTTGGATAAAATATTATCCAATCCCAATTAATTTGACCAATTTTGAATCGAATCGAATAAATCTGCTCATTAACACTAAAAAGACGAAGTTTAACCAATCTGATTTGATTCGAAACTCTTTCAGTGAAGATTCGTCTGGGTTAATCTTTTTTATCCAAAATCCAAAATTGTCACATTTGCATCCAATTTTATAAATCCTCTCATTCTCAACTCCTTAATTAATTAGTTATAATGCTAGTTGATTGAGTTCAATGATTATTTAGAGAACTTTTGCGTCTGTGCAGCTTCTATAGCAAATACAGACAATTTTCAAAATTTTCGAAATAATTTTTCATATAAATTATACATTTATCAGGACTTGTTGTATTACCTTTCGAAGAAAAAAATGCATAAAAAAAGAAGACGAAAAAACCGTAGGAAGGAAGATGGGAGCAGAGATATACAAAAAATAATTAATTTTTAATAATTAATTGATATATAACTCGTAAAATTATTTTAATATTTTGCGCATAAATATGACATGTCATCAATGTCTATGTCATGCTCGACATATTAAAACGACAAATAAACTATTACATAATTGTTTTTAACGGAAAAGTTAACACCGTTAGTGAATTTGACTTACTTGTTCAAAATTGAAAGTTCATGCACCTATTTGTACAAAGTTTATCAAAAATTACCTATTTATACATTTAATCAAAGTTTATACACATAAATGGTGCTTGTCTCATTGTCTAAACTACATTACATATTTCAAATTAATTAATTAAATTATTTTTCCTTTCCATACAATATACATTCTTTATTATTTGCATTTAGACCTCTAATAAATATAATTTTTTTTTATTAAAGATAAGAATTGAAGTATCAACTTTAAGCCTAATTGAATCAAAATGAAGTATCAACTTTGGATTTGTACTTTAATTCTTTATTTTGTATGCATTTTTTATTACTCCACCCGTCTTAAAATAAGTGTCATTATTTATATTTTGAGAAATATTAAGGAGAAGTTAGTTAGTGTGGTATACTTACTATTGTATCCCCATGATTATGTGTTGAGAGATCATAACTAACTTTTTATAAAGATATTATTGAAAATTTATGCATAACTAACTTACTAGAAAAGAAAACACGACACTTATTTAGAGACAAAAATGCAAGAGAAATAGGACATTTATTTTAGGACAGATGGAGTATTTGCAACATTTTCATAAATATAAAGCTCACACATATTTTAGATTAATATTTGCAAAAAATAATTTGGATAAGGTATAAATTCTACATAGACCTTCGATCTATGAGAAACTCACTTTTCAGGTCCCCAGACAAATATTTGTGCTCCAACACTACTCAGACTTCATATTATTTGGTCACGTGGGCCCATCCATTAAGTTTAGTTAACAGAACCGTTAACGTCGCTGACGTGACATTTTGGATTAATTTTAAATAGTAAATGACACGTGTCTTGTGCTTATTGGTTCAAAAATAATTAATTGAAGCAAAATTAAAAATTGGACCAATAAGAATGCGACACATGTCATTTACATTTTAAAATTAATTCTAAATTATTTCAAAATGCCACATCAGCGACACATGAAATTATTTTAGAATTAATTTTAAATAGAAAATAACACGTGTCGCGTTCTAATTGGTCCAATTTTTAATTTGGTCTCATTTAATTAATTTTAGACCAATAAAAATGTGACAAGTGTTATTTACTATTTAAAATTAAATTTAAATGTCATGTCAGCGACACATATAAAATGAATTTAGAATTATTTTAAATATTAAATAACACATGTCGCATTCTTATTGGTCTAATTTTTAATTTTGCCTCAATTAATTATTTTTAGACCAATAAGCACGCGACTAGTGTCATTTACTATTTAAAATTAATTCAAAATGTCACGTAAACGACATATATGAAATTAATAATAAATTAAATGCCACATCAGCGCCACATTAGTGACATTAACGGTTCCGTTAACTTAACTTAACGGATGGGCCCACGTGACGAAATAGTACGAAGTCTAGGTACTGTTGGAGGCCAAATATTTTTTTAAGGATCTGGCGAGTGAGTTTCTCATAGATTGGGGGTTTCTGTAGCATTTATACCTTTGGATAATAATATGTTTGAGGACATTGTGATTTGTGAGAGACAAATAAAACACCAAAATATTGCTTATAAGTAGTGACTTCAAGCGTAATTCTACGAAATGAAAGCCCCACAATCCAAAATATAAAAAGAAAAGGGGCTTATATTAGAAATGTGGGGCATGTCACTGGCATGAACTGAAAAAGCTTGAAGAGAATGAGATTATTGAATTGAATAAAGAAAATAAAAAAATAAATTTTCCCAAGCAAAAGCCAACAAAAGCAAAGACAATCCAAGCACGTGACCTGCCAAATTTTTACCAGCAGCTTTTGCATTACAGAGACATCCCGTTGTTTCCTCTGATCGATCCCTCCTCCGTCCTCACCACACTCCAATTTTATACCTTTCCAATAATTTCCACTGCACATTTCAAAACCCATTATTTTTCTTCAACAAAAATTCGCCAAAGTTCACAGCTTTCTCTCTCTTTCTCACTCTGTAGCCTCTGGGAGGCTATGCTTTTTTTAAAATAATTCTTTCTTTTGCTACCGAATACAGCAACACCAAAACTGGTTCTGCATATGTAACTGTGTCGTCTTTTTATGGACTTTTTATTTTGGCCGTTGAGTGTTTGGTGTTTTTCTTTTCCACTCCTCTGTTTAAGACAATGGCGGTAGTGGTGTGGTGGTCGAGCGCAGTGTAGTGTAATATGTGGAAGTGGCATCACCAATCAGACCATACCTGAGAGACGAAGAAGAACTGGGCTGTGCTACAAATAACCCCACAAAAACCACCATTTTCAGATCTCTAGGATCACATAAATACAGGGCTAGCTTTGGGTTGGTGGGTCGTGTGAAAGTTCGCTCCTTTTTACCTCCTTGTCTGGGTGCTTATCGTCCCAGTTTGATTCAATTTTGTCCCGTACCGAGCGGGGTGTTTTGCTAGGCAGTGACTTTATCATCTGGGTCGAGCTTATTGTGAAGCAGTTGAACTTGGTTGTAGTGGAAAAGGCATCATATTTTACTGTTTTAGCATCTGGGTCGAGCTTGTTTGGAAGGGATTGAGGTTGATTGGAGTGATAAAAGCAACAGAAATGGAACAGTAGTACATTATCTTGGGAATTTGATTCTGTGAGCATTATCTTGGATAAAGTGACAGGTGTTGGGTGGGTTTGAAAATGGCTTGCGCTTTTGCTGGTTATTTTTGGTTTTGAGAGACGAATTGAGGCTGTACAAAGAATGTGAGAGCTGCACAATAGTGACAACAACACAGAGTTATGGAAATAGAAAGGACCATGCCCTGGAGTGTGGGATTGATGCTTTTGGCATTGATAGAGTGTTCTTCTGCAACTCTTTCTCCGACTGGTATCAACTATGAAGGTCAGTTTCACTTGGTATATATAGCCTTCTATTTCTTCCCTTCTTCTTTTTATTTTTATTTTTTTTATAGTATTTTTAATTTAGATAAGCCAAAAAGTATTTGTCAGTTTACAATGACACATTCATTTGAGTAAATGTTTCTTGAATGGATAGAGGAAACTCTAGTTCTTCCACTTTTGTGTTTTGGATAACGTTTGTGTGCTCTTAAAATTACATTAACTTGCTTTGGATTTACCAAATCTTCTATGCTCTTCCGGTAGTTAGCAAAACAGAAATGATTTTCAGTCCCAATTCAATGTCTTTTGTAGTTCCTTTTTTTTTATCTTTGGCTCTATGAAACTGAAATTAATGTTGATCACCCTTGTATATTTTGTTATTGCATCCTTTGTAATTTAAGCAGTTGTGGCTTTGATGGCTTTGAAAACTGGTCTGAATGATCCTTACAATGTGTTGGAGGACTGGGATATCAATTCTGTGGATCCTTGTAGCTGGAGAATGGTTACTTGCACAGCTGACGGCAATGTCTCTGCTTTGTAAGTTGTTGTGTTTCTTCATATATTGGGTCTTTATTGTATATAGTTCTACGAAGGAAAATGGAGAATCTTTGTTCTGAAAAACAATTCAGTGGAACTTTTTTTTTTTCCTTAGCAGGGGGCTTCCGAGCCAGAGTTTATCTGGGACACTATCTCCTGGGATCGGTAACCTTTTGTATTTGCAATCCGTGTAAGTTATTTCATCCACCTTCACAGATTACTGGGATTGATCTTGCTTTGAGTCTTGAAGAAATCTCAAAGTTTCGGCTGTACTGAATATGAGCACACTGTTGGTTCTTAACTCTTGATTATATGCGTATGTAGGTTGTTGCAGAATAATGATATCTCAGGTCCTATTCCAGCTACAATTGGGAAGCTGGAGAAACTTCAGACACTTGATCTCTCCAACAACAGTTTCAATGGTGAAATACCTAGTACCCTGGGAGATCTTAGAAACCTGAATTATCTGTAAGTTTTACGAACTTGATGTCGCTGTTATGTGTGACAAACCTTTTGAAGCGAATTAGTAATCTAGAAACAAGGTGCGCATACACGAGCATATGATTAGTCTAACACTTCTATCTGGTCTTTTTGAGCAATCAGGCGGTTGAACAACAACAGCCTCACTGGACCTTGTCCTGAGTCGTTAGCCAAAATTGAAAGTCTTACGCTCGTGTAAGTATTTAAACCCCACGGCTTACCTTTTAGCTTCATATTATGTCGATAAAACCATATTCAGTAAGTCCAGTGATGTATACTTGTACATCATACTTGTTAACTTGGAAGTAAATTCTTATTGCAGGGACCTTTCTTTTAACAATCTGAGCAGCTCCCTGCCAAATATATCAGCAAGAACTTTCAAGTGAGCCATTCTTTTCCTTGCTAAAAAAATGTTTATTTTTCTTAGTACATACCATTAGTTATTGGAGTTGTTCCTTTTAGAATCATCGGTAACCCTATAATTTGTGGAGATAAAGCGGACAACAACTGTTCTTCAGCTGTCCTCCCAGAGCCACTTTCTTTCCCACCTGATGCTGTACAAGGTGTGTAACAATTAGTTATATTGTTTGTTCAAATTTTTTTGCCCATCCAATACTATGTATTGACATGTTCTTTTTCCTGTTGGGATCTTTGTTTTCTTAGCTCAATCAGACTCTGGAACAAAAAGGCATAGAGTGGCTATTGCCTTTGGTGAAAGTTTTAGTGCAGCTTTCTTCATCATTCTTGTCGTTGGGTTTATTTTGTGTAGATACAGACATAACCAGCAAATATTCTTTGATGTCAATGGTTAGTTTTGTGTTTATTATGTTTCATTTCCACTGCCCTGTATTATACAGGTTCAAATGTTCAAGTATACAAAACTAAACTTGGGGGTTAAACATTCAGAAGTTTAGAATTCAAATTTCAAAACTCGGTAGAATTTGATAGCTAAAATTTGGGTTTTATGGTGATTCTGCCATTTTAACAGCTTCTCAATACATTTTCAAATACAGTTTGGATAACTGTTATGTCTTTCACTTTTGAGTTTTCTTGATGTCTAAGCTTTTTTTCTTTTTCCATTCAATGGTAGATCAATATGATACTGAGGTATGCTTGGGCCATCTGAAACGATATACGTTTAAGGAACTCTGTGCCGCAACTAACCATTTCAATGCAAAGAACATACTAGGGAGAGGTGGATTTGGGATTGTGTACAAAGGGTCCTTAAATGATGGGACTGTGGTTGCTGTTAAAAGGCTAAAGGATTATAATGCTCTTGGTGGTGAAATCCAATTTCAGACAGAAGTAGAGATGATAAATTTGGCTGTCCACCGAAATCTTCTTAGGCTTCGTGGGTTTTGCACTACCGAAAATGAACGCCTCCTCGTCTATCCCTACATGCCAAATGGAAGTGTAGCATCCCGGTTAAGAGGTCAGCTGAGCAATACTTTATTTATCTCTCGTATCATCTTGATCTTCTATATGTAATATTTTTAGAATGTCGCACATCACCTTACCTTAATATAATCAGTTTACTTCGTTTTCAGATCACATTCATGGTAAGCCGGCTTTGGACTGGTCAAAACGAAAGAGGATAGCCTTAGGAACAGCAAGGGGGTTACTATATTTGCACGAGCAGTGTGATCCGAAAATTATCCACCGTGATGTCAAAGCAGCCAACATTTTGCTTGATGAAGAATTCGAGGCAGTCGTTGGAGATTTTGGATTGGCTAAGCTTTTGGATCATAGAGATTCCCACGTGACCACGGCTGTGCGAGGCACAGTTGGTCACATTGCTCCCGAATACTTGTCCACAGGGCAGTCATCCGAAAAGACTGATGTGTTCGGGTTCGGGATCTTGCTCCTTGAGCTAATAACAGGACACCGAGCTTTAGATTTTGGCCGCGCAGCAAACCAGAAAGGCGTAATGCTTGATTGGGTACTCTTTCCCTTCCTCTCCAAATCTCCAATAGTTCCCTGAATCTTTGGACACACCTAGTAATAAAAAAAACATGGTCACTCCTCATATCTTGCATTCTTTGGTTAAAGTAAGTTGATTATGTGCAGGTAAAGAAGCTCCATCAGGAGGGAAAGCTAAACCTAATGGTGGATAAGGATCTGAAGGACAGTTATGATAGGATGGAGCTGGGAGAGATGGTTCAGGTTGCATTGTTGTGTACACAATTTAATCCTTGTCAGCGTCCAAGAATGTCGGAAGTGTTAAAGGATGTTGGAAGGAGATGGGTTGGCCGAGAAATGGGAGGCGTCGCAGAAGGTTGTGGAGACACCAAGGTTCCGGTCAGGCGAAAACCCTGAAAGATACTAAGATTTTATAGAAGAATCTTCTCTTATTCTTGAAGCTTTGGAGCTTTCTGGTCCAAGATGATAACAATCCTTCCCAACTTCCGTTTACCTTCACATTTTGTAAAAAGAAACTCTCTTAATATTTAGGGTTAAATACTTTGAAACCCCCCATCTATTCGATAGTCACCGTACAAGTCCCTAGACTAAGAAGTTAGCTCCAGTAGTACCCGAACTCTTGATTTAATTGGTCAGAAAGTTCTATCCGTTTGAGTTAACGGCACCGTTAACGTCGATGACGTGGCGATTATGTGATATTTCATTTTATATTAATTAATTATTATTTTTCATATGTGGCACTAACGTGATATTTTGAATTATTTTTAAAATTTAAATAGCACATGTCACATTCTTATTGGTCCAAAATTAATAAAATAATACAAAATGACTATTTTCTACCATGTAAATTAATTA
>JAYMTA010004741.1:0-12255 GCA_036897625.1 Pelargonium cotyledonis
TTTTCACATGAATTTGTAATTACATTTGACTAGTTGCGAATTTATTTTTTCGGGTCGACTAAATCTTGTGTCGCTTCGCGTATTCAAACGATAAAATTGTGACAATTATTGGTCACGGCAAAGAGTATAAATTGTAATTTTTTAAACTATATGTAAAAAAACGTAATTTTATTTTGGACCCCAAAATAAAAATTCCACCAGTGGCCGGAGTTGGAAATCCGGCAAGTGTTTAATTATTTGGAATTAAAAGGGGGCTAGATGACTAATTTTTCATTGATTGTGGCTAAATTTTCAAAAAACAACTTTCTATTGGGCTAAAAGCCCAAAAAACCCTGATCCAAGCTCTATCTTTGCAGAAGAATGCATAATGTTGGAGTAAGGATCCAAGCCTTTAGTTCCATCACTAACATTTCATACTTTAAAACATTTTAAAAACAATTGTCGTAAAACTTGAACAAGACTACTACACATTCTAGCGTGTCTAAGTTGACCGAGTAAAAAAAGTGGCATCAACCTTATTAAAACAAACATAATAGTGTTAATAACATAATAGGTTTTTGAAAGTTATTTTAGCCTTATCCGAGTAATAACTTTTAAAAAAGCAAGACATTTATTTTGGAACAAAGAGTGTATTTAGAACAATGAGAAGCTTTATGCATTGAGTTTTACCAACCAAAAAATTTGGATTTGTCTCCAAATTCAAGTGTACTGATCTACAAAGGCCAATCAAACAAATTCAATTTCCTTCACTTTTTCTAGATATAACAATGTCAACACTATTTTAAGATTAAAAAAAAAAAAAAAATTCAAGGTATAAGTTGAAAGTATACTTCCCTTCTGCAGACATCTTCACTTCAGCTCTCCCAAAAATGGTTTGGTAATTTGAGCATTGGGCAACAATGCTTTCTACAAGTGAAGTCCTTATCTTCCTAGCTATATATATATATATCTTTGAACAAATAATCATACCAAAACAACTCTGTAACTAATGCCTTGTATGTATTCATATTAAGAGTCAACTTTACATGAAGAGATATTGTTAACCATGTCAAATTCTATATAAATTATGGAGGTGTTATCCTTTGTTCGCAGTGTTCTAGCTTCACTCAATAAATAGTTTGCGATTCTCTCTGCTGAATTCTCCGCGTCTGTGGAGCTTCTTTCCTTCACCTGTGCACCTCAAAGATGGATGACAAATGTCAGTCAGGAAGATCTCGCAAAGGGGCAAATATAAGCGTCTTATTTAACCTTTTGCAACAATTTATAATAATATACTCTTTGTCCCAAAATGAGTGTCATTGTATCTATTTTGAGAAAAAACAAGGAGAAGTTAATTGATATGGTATATTTACTCTCGCATTCTCATGATAATGTGTTATATTGTAGCAAACTTAAGGAATACTCACCAACTTATTGCAAGAATACTATTGACAATTCATGCATAATTAACTTTCTAAAAAGGGAAAGAGGACATTCATTTTGGGACGAGAGAGTAATTAGTATTTGACTTTCTTTTATGTGCCTTCGTGAGCAATGTGTAAAATGCTCGAGTGGTTTTAACTCTAAGGGGTAGCATTTGGATTAACTTTTATGAATGGGGATAGGAAGGGCCATTCCAAAGCCATTCTCATGATTGAACATTACCAAAATAAAATGGCATTTTTTTTCTTATTGTAGTCACAAAGAATGGGAATGCCGTTCACCTTACAAAAAAATTAGATCCAAACACTACCTAACTTATATTCAAGCTAATATTGGTGATTCATAAACAATTTACTTACAAAAGGGAAAGAGGAGACTTATTTTGGGGCAAATAAATTTAATTAGAAAGACAATTATTTTGGGACAGAAGATGTAATAAATAATGCAAAACAGATATAATAACCTGATAGACTAGCTGATTTGCCTTCTTCATGCTAATGACATCCCAAAAGCCGTCACTGCAATCAGCAAAATCAGGTGTCATGTTACATCAATAAAAAAAAGGGGGGTCCCTGTGCACCAGCCTCGCAACATAGTGAGGTCTGATTATGGTCATTTCCTTTACTCAAACATGTGACCTTAGAATAACAGGCAAGACATATCCACTGTGCCATGCCAAACCCTCAATCAGATTACCACAATGAATTAACAAAGATATAATCCCAACAAATTGAAAATACTTGGATGAAAACATATTAAATGATAATAATAATTAAATGAAACAATTAACTCGCAAATGATGGCAACTCTTATATCTTAAATGAAGAATTAATATGACAATGATCATTTAAGAAGATGATGCCTTAAACAGTGGCAAAAATTAGTTCAAGCAAGACAATGAAGATGCAACAAAGATCACCTTGCAAGTAGAGCAAAGGCCTTGCTTTCCTTGTCAAATCGCACAACTCCACTTATAAAAGGTACAGAACTAAATCGGCCATCTTGCTGTTTCAAATATTTGTCTCCAAGCATACGAGCAAGATTTAAACCTGATTAATAACAGCAGAGGAGACGGGAGTGAGTAATTAAACCAATTTCATGATACAAATCTGCAACATGTACAAAGTGATTTTTCCATACCGCATAGGCGTTTTTCTCCGTCCTTTAAAGGTACCCCAGTTTCTTCAATTCGAAGTCTTTCAGAGTAACTACTTATCCTATGATCTTCTGTCATCTTAATTTCCTTCCCATTAATACTGCCACAAAAAGATTCTTAATTCACTAGCAAGATACAACAGCAACCTTGCAGATAAATCAAAGAATCATATAGATTTGTATACCAGTGATGAAACAACAAAAATGAAATAATTTTAGAACCAAAGAAAGCAGGCTAATATGGAAACATCACTAAGCAACACACTTTTGTTTTCTTTTGTTGGTACCTCAACACAATAACATAAAATATAGCTTTACAGAATTACAATATTTATCATCAAGCGCAACTGCATATAACAGTTAATATCATGTTATCTTTCGCCACTAACAACCTGTAATCTTGTATAACATGTGCAACACTAGCACTCGCTAATGAGAAATGATAATTGCACACCTTTTTATATTATTCACTTAATACTTCTTTATATGTTAGAATCTATATGATTAGCACATAATTAGGTGCCACCAGAAAGAGACCCTAAAAAATTCCCACCATGCTGATAGCAGGAACGTCTTAGAAACCAACATCCCTTAGTTCCCGCCTATCTCAATTTAAGACTTTGGATTTTCCATTTCCTTCAAACTAAATATCCATTAAGAATACTACTTCTCTAGACCAGACAACCTAAGTATTCACTATCAAGATCTGGCATTGCAACTTATAAAGACTTTTTCCTAATGATTTACTAAGATTTCACCAAACCTGTTGGAGTTGCAATTTTTTTTTTACCAAGTGGCTTCTTAAAAATTGATCAGGTTCTTCAAAACTCACAATAACCTACAAGCATTGAAACTCCACCTCATCTTATCTAATTAGGTAAAATGTTATAACGTGTTTCCTCATTATTTCTTCCCATGTTAACTTAGACCCACCTCTACGAATTTTAGTTTCTCCCAACTGAATTCTCCCCTTTAAATACAAATTACCTATGAAGTTGAACTTCACACTTGATTAGCTTAATCCAGAATAGAAGATTCATCCGAGACACCGAGCCAACAGATAGTCGTGAAATAATACCGTAATGATCCTTTAAACAACAAATGACGACTTATACACTTACTTCATAATGCAAGCTGAGTCACCAACATTTGCACATTGTGCAAAGAAATTTTCTTGATCATCAACCCAAATAAGAAGCACAGTTGCTGTACAACCCTGCAAGGACTTGATTACTTAAAAGAAAATGAAAGGTTTAAACAGATGCAGTAAAAGATTAGCGGGAAAAGGAAGAAAATCTTTTGCAGTGTAATTATCAACATATTCAAGAATATAACATACCATCAACAAATATTTCACCATAAAACATGCAACTAAACTACTTTCAATGCCTGAGAGTATAGATCAAGTCAGTACTCACTTGTTTGATTAAATGGTATGTGTATATATGTAACAAAGTGTAGTTTACCATAAACTAATTGAATCATACACCCAAGTATCAAGACAGAAACTTGTAGGACTCAAATATCTAGATAACTTATAATATTGAAATACAACTACAGATGTTCTCAACTATCTATTATCAACTCCATTTATTTCACTAAACTGATTACTTCAGGACATATTAGAATATTACACTCTAGACCAGAAGAAAATTATAATACATTATCGTTTAAAGCTCTTAGTCAGTTCGCGTTGAGCGAGTTCAAAGTAAAGTACATGAGTGTAGCCGTCCTGCAAGTTGATTTGTCACTTGAAGTGCTACCATGCCAGGAAATATAATTTTTGGCTTTGTCCTTCTTTAAGAACTTTCAAATTGAAAATAAGAAAGTAATTTTTTGACATATGATTCGATTCCAAGAATTTGTGCTAGGGCAACCAATTGTTTCTAGTGACAAAACAAATTTGTATCTTCTACTAGGATATGTAAAAGAACCAATCTATAACAAAGAAAGAACCCTATTCAAAATTTATTCTCTTTAGATGGGCAAAGAGAAAGTTGGGGAGGGGGTTTCCCATACCAAAGACCTACATTTGCATGTTTTCAGGGCTACTCATAATAGATGATTTGCATTTATACCATAGTTGTTAAAGGGAAAGGGGTTCTTACTTCTTAGGACCTCTACGCAAGACACATACAGACACCAAATGAAGGCGAGGCACAATCTGATTATCAAGTACTCTCTAGAATTATCTGCTTAAAAATGACAGAAGAGGTTGCATGGAGAAGAAGTTAAAAACAATACTACAAAATGATAGAAAACAGGAGAAGAGAAGTGCAACAACAGGAACAAAATGAGTTGTAGCTGAGAAGAAAAGGGCGAGGAAAAGAAGAAGAATATAAAGCACGCTTACCTTACTCGGCAAGGAGAAAGAAGACAGGAGAGAGTTTGCTTCAGTAGAGTAAGTAATTTTCATTTGGATAACCAGTATATTGCTTCTTTTTTTAATATGAAAGGAGCAACTGATGTTTAGACTTTTCTCCTGTCTTAATTGAAAATTACATAATGACTACTGAAAGTTTAATAACATTTCTGATAACATCCCTGGAAAACAGAAAAACGTTTTTTTTTATATATAAATACAAACTTCAAAAGAAACAGAAACAAGTAGCACAATTGTTCTTAAGGCTTTTTTATAAAATAAAAATAAATAAATAAAAAGTTAAAGACGTGCCTTAAGTGCAAGGATCTGAGCCTCACCAATGGTAAGGTGAGGTGACACGCCTCAAGAACCTATATGTTATTTTTCTTCTGTAGTTTTTACTTACCAAAATATATATTTTACTACTCTCTAGGGAGGTTGGTGAGGGAAAATTAACAAAATCTTCCATTGCCATCACATAACTTTAAATTAAATATCAACTTCTCATTCATCTTCAAAAAAATGTTTATCTATTATCTTAAACAAAATTACTATTCCACTAGAGCAAACTTTCTTCTTTCTTCTCTCTTGTTGAGTAAAGAAAGCATGCTTTGTATCCTCTTCCGTTTTCTTTTCTCCCTTGTGTTCTGCAATCTGCACTTCAACAATTCTGAATTTTTGGTTTTTATTTTATTTTATAATTCCTGTGGTTATATTTCCTTTCCCCTATTTTTCTGTGTTTGTTAGGTTTCAACTTCTACACATGACCTCTTCTTTCATTCTCTAACCAGATTCTCTTTTGGGCTTCTGTACTTTATTTTTTACCTGATTATTAGGTTGCCACGGAGACAGAAAATTATACAAAAATCAGACAGCCACATAGTGTCTCACCTTCCCAAGACACCTGCCTAGGACCCAGTAACCTTTGCACTTTTATGCGCCATAGGTTTTTAACAGCTAAGGTTGCATTTATATTATCCTCACAAAAGATGGCTCTACCAACGATATTGATTCTTCAATGTCACATCAATAATGAATAAGACATTTGCTAGAAAACTCACTGCTCTTTAAGAAGCTATTAATGGAGACTTTGGGCTGGATTGAAGTGAGGGGATTAATTAGATTCATATAGAAGTATATAAGAGGGCACAAAAAAGTAGCAAAAAAAGGATATGATTCCCAGCATGGTTGAAAAAGGGCAGAAAGGGTAAGGTGAACATAAGCAACCTACCCATATAGCAGTTTATATTGCAGAAAGTCACAGCAACATCACTTCATCAAGAAATTTCCACTATTTGTTAAACACATGAGACTTAAAAACACATCAAATACAGTTTGAGAAGACATTCCAGCAATAGAGAATATACAATATCATGAAAAAACTATTTATAGAGTACAGAGAAGAGCATGGGAATACAAATCAAATGAAGCAAAGACTGATAAATAACACAAACATCCTTGTTATAGTTAATTACAAAAGATAATGACAAAGAGAAGCATAAATTTTTTTTTTTCTTAAACAACAAAGAGAAGCATAAATTAAATGGGGGAAAAACCTCATATTCATGATTCATGCACGATTCGGTTTGAGAAAATGCAGCTTCGAGAACATCTGAAGCATCACATAGAGACAAAACCTTATCCCTTTTTGCAGAATCGGACAAAATAGAAGCCACCATCTCAGGCAAAATTCTAGAGAAATTCATCATTGAACGACAATTAGTAAAATGCTAAATAACTGATAACTACAATACCAATGCATGAGAAATTAGACTGAGAGTGATTAAGAATCGCTGAAAATAGAGTCATTGGTAAAATGGAAACTGTAAGTGTAACTACAGAAAAAAGAAACAAGCAACAAAATGGGACCATTTACATGGGAAAAATGTTCCTTAAGAGAAGCAATCAAATTCAAATCTCACAAAATTCCATAAATAGTATTCACAACATGATGATATAAATTCATAACTTAAGAGGTATAAGAAACATGCTAAAATTTCAAATAAATTTTCCAAATTTTATTAATATCAGAATATGCTATTAGTATAAACAGTACTTAGTTCACCATATAAAATGAAAATCCAAAATTCTATATCACATCCATATAGATATGAGAGCAACTTTGAACACATAGCTAGGATGCATCACTCAATGGCAACCACAACAGTTCTATAGCAAGAATATTCAAGTGAACCCTCACTACTGAAGGTAATAATTTAACATTAAGAGGCTGCCAATAATGCAAGGAAATATACATAGCAGCGTATAAATTTTAAATGAAATAACACTAACTTGCTCGCAGATTTGGCAGCCCCTGCTCCCCCATGTCCGTCACAGATGCCAAAAAGTCCAAACTGCAAACCAGGTGAGATAAGAAATTCAAGAGAACTGCATTTTATATATTCAAATAAAAGGATTTAGTACTCGTAAGTCATAAACCTTTTCAATCCCAGGAAGAGGCCATCGATAATAGCACACATCTTCCATGGGAAGCTTCTTCCCCCCTCGGCGCAAAGCCATAGGATCCGAAGCCATACCAACTCCGAAAGGGATTTGGAACTCGGTTTGTGATGTAATCTCAACCTGCCATGGATTAAAATATGTAGATATCAGAAAGCATATTTACAATAGGCAAATAAGTAAACTGGCTGGTGCAGCATCCATTTTAGATTAAACATAGGTACACAAGACAGTTACATAACTATTAATATTTGTAGCAGTAGAAGGAGATTAAAGGGAAAGAAATTTAATATTCATCTTCTTCTTTTCTGAAATAGTGAGGAACCAACCCCTTACCTACGAACAAATATATGAATTCTTATTGGGAAACACAGCCCCATCCCATATTTGGCGTCCACATCCCAAATTGGGATGTCCCAGACTAAGGATACATCAAAAAAAAAAAACTATAGGCTATTACTATATTTTCCAATGTTCCCTTCTATCTTGTTAACCACTTACTTGAAACAACTATCAACACTTCGACAACTGCAAGTAATTAATAGGATTTTTTTTAATTAAAGTAGGAAATATGAATCAATTTTAGCACTTTTCTTGATATTTGAGCAGAATTGAGCTCTACTTTCCGATCATAGAGGCCATACAAAGATTATGAATACAACGTTCTAACATGTCAAATTTTGAAAACTAATTGCAGATTCCAACAATATACACTTTAATATGTTTATTACCAAGGTAATGGAAATCTAAAATCAAAAGATTATTGAAAAAGACAAATCAGAAATTTTATCTTCCAAGTATGTATTTCAGTTATTCGGAACCTATTCTAAGGTACACAGAAGATCCATCACCATAACTGAATTGAAGAAATTGCTACAGTTACATCTTCATAGAGGCACACACTTACATATACTTTTGATGTTGTGCCAAGAGTTATTACATCCCCATTTGCTAGCTCTGTCGGATCACCCCAATGTCTTCTATCGGATTCTGGATGATTAATTGGTTCAGAGTTTAAGAGCGTTCCATTTAGGCTACCCATGTCTACTAGCTCCCATTTCAATTTCTGTATATACAACACAATTGCAGATCATCAGAGTGTTTTTATACATGATATGCATTATAAACACGAGTAAAAGTTATTATTAGTGATTAAGTTTACATCCATATTCCAGTTTATCATTGCATGTTTCCCTGACACCTCTGAATCCTTCACTAATAAATCACATGGAGTAACCCTTCCAAGTGTCAGTGGAAGTCTAGAGGTATTTGTGGACTGTACGGAACATCGTGACCCACGTGCAGGACCATTGAGAACCTCCAGGGTGATACAGCTTCCTGCACTTCTAACAGAGTGATATGAAGACATGTTTCACATTTTCGGCCAAATAAAGTTAGTGCAAAGTATTAAATCTTTGAATATGTGAGATTAAAAAAAGAAATTACTTTGATCTCTGCTATCCGTAACCAAAATTTCTTGCAATTCAGCATTTTCAAAACCAATTTTCAAATTTCCACTTAGATCATTCTTTCTGTCGAGTTTCTGCTCTTGAATAATGTTGCTCAAGGACGATGGCCGCTTTAGTGTCTGACCAATTAAAACATCTTCTGAAGGATCAGAAATTATATCTAGGACCACACTTTCACCTAGAAAATTGAAAAATCAGATGTTCACTGTGATAGGAAATGAAAGAGCAATTAAATCATTACCATTTACAGAAAAATAGAAATCAAGACTAAAAGACATAACTGTATACCTTGGTTCAAATGAGAAGATTGAGGAGGAACCCTCTGTTTAAAAATAAGTCCCTGTGTTCGGGGTGAGCTAAAAAAATCTTCACTAGGGGGACATGATTCCTCCAAAGCAAAGTTTATAGACAATTCATTGCTTTGATTCTGAGCTTGCTCTACATCATCTGAAACAAGGGGCCTATCAAGGTCATCAACCTACAAAGGATGCAATTGCATTGAGCAAACATTGTGAGAAACAAAATGTTATAAATATTTAGCATCAGTGAAATTAAAAACCTATACAAATGAAAAAAAAAATCATGGAATATATCTAGTAATTCACTCAAGTAAATACTTTAGTATAGATTATGTCAATTTGTAACTTGGGATCCAGATCAAAATGCAATAAACGACATCATCTAAAGCATGAAGTTGCAAATCATTGTTTGACCGACTTAATGGCATGTCTCAAACATAAATAAGCTTTAGAACCAATAAGCATGTTATATATGGAAAATTCCTGAGTATATCTCAAAATTCAGATGCTTGTGCATGATCTCATGTTTCCGACAAAAATAAGCTTTAGAACCTAGAAGCATGCCATGTATGGAAAATTCCTGAATTGAATTTCAGGTTATTTCTCCAAATTCACATTCAAGTGCACGAACTGACATTGTGTAAATCAATTATGCTAAGAAGGAAATTTCTGTCAACGAAAATCCTTTGAAATTTAGGTTCTCCTCTTAGAACTTAAGAAGATGTAGCTACCATTATGACTTTTCTTACATAAACAGAGCATTCACTGAACATATTAATGCTACATAACATTATTGATTAAGAAATGCAACTTCCAAATTCGTCCATTTCAAAACTTCTTAGCAGCATTAGACCGAAAATACCCATAAAAGCTAAATAATGCAGAGTACTATAGACCCGAAATCATTAAATTTGACACTAAACTAGTAGCTCAGTAATTACTTAAGAACAACAAAGCCTCCAACATAGGAATGGGCAATCAAGACCCTAACTGTCACTTCAAATTTTCAGCTCAAGCTTACCTATTTGCGGAATCGCAACCCCAAAAACACCAAGCTGGAATTTCAAACCTCCAAGAATCAATGATCCAACCACAAACACAAACCCGCACTCTAGTCACTTAAAAGAGTTAACCATTTACATATTGCAAGCTAAGCTGCATACATAAAAGCAAAACTAAAAACCCTCGACATTCCTAACAGTCTCGATCACACAGTGAATCCCCACAAAAGTAAAAGAAACAGCGAAATCTAATGACAAGCAAGGGTCAAATAGATATCCAGAAGAAATCAAGTTTCAACGAATCATCCCCGACAGAACCGAGACATTGCAGTACGGGAGCAATGAACAAAAGAGGCCAATACTTACGAGGGAGAATTGAAAATCAAGATAAGGAGGAGTAGAGAGCGTACCTTGTCGATGCGAGGGCGAGAAGAGAAAGAGAAGAAGCGCCATGGACGGCAGGCAAGGAAGAGAGCAAGAAGAAGGATCAGAAGCAGCATAAGGAGGAGGAGACCGACAATGCTCTCTGGTATCGCCATCTACTTCGCCTCTCTTCCCAGAGAAAGAGATTGGCTGCAGATTTCCGGGAAGATCGCTTTGAAATAGTCGCATTTCTTTTCCATTTTTATTTATAATTTTATTTCCTCTTCTTCCTTCAGGTTCGGGTGTGTAGCATTTCAATTCACAGAGTATTATTATATTACACTGTAAATCAATCTGATCCCTTTTATTTTCTTACACTTTCGAGTCAACCCCCAATGAATTTCTCTTTAATTAAAATGTATAATTATTTATGTGTAGGAGCTTCTAAGATCGTCTATTTTTTTTTTTAATAAACTACAAATTATTCAAAATGTGACATGTTTATGTACGAGATATAGTTTAGATATGATAAAACGGTTTAACGATTACAACATTGAGTTTTCATATCCGCTCAGAAACTGACAAAAATTCTTCAAACAAAATGAGAATGATATAATATAATAGCTCAAATTTGGTGGATACATACACGCAAATGTGGTCTCTATGCTTTGGTAGCATATTGGTTTTTTTAGGGTTTTGTGACATGCACGAAAGGAGGAAGCGGCGGCGGCAAGGCGGTGCGAGCAGGAAGTCAAGGGTGTGTAGTCGGAAAGGGATAGAGGTAGCAAGCTAGAGTGGAGGTGAAGGAAGCGGTTGGGAAGAAGACGAGTGAGGAAGGTGATGGACGAGATCTGGAAATGGCGGACATGTTAGGAGATGGGACAGGAGCTCGGGCTGTTAGTGATCGCGGGGGAGGTACCGGTGGACCAAGCTCCGCCTAGAAAAATGAGGTCTAGGGGTTGGTGTTGCAGTAGAGGTGGCAGACCATTGACAATTCGGGTTGGGGATCGAGGAGGGCCCTAGAAGCAGGAGTTGGTAGATGGAAAAGTTTTGAGTAAGTGGTTGGTAAGAGTTTTGAATTAGCCATGTAGAGTCTCGCTTTAGGATCCGAAGTGCTAGGTATTTATTTGCTAATTCGGGGTAGACTATTTTTAGGTTTTTTCAGTCTGGTTAGCGTGTTGACAAGCTTAAAGAACGAGACATTTGTAGTCTTTATGGGTATTAGATCAACAAATTTAAGAGCTTGTAAGTATGCTCGGGTTGCTAATTTAATGTCTGATTTGGTTTGAGTGTACCAATTCTCTAGATGTATCTTAACCTTTGATTATTGATTAATGAAGCGGTTTTTCATTTTTAAAAAAATAAAATAAAAAATAAAAAAAATTGGTTGATACATATATATTTATGAACTAGGTATGACTGTATGGTATTTGCTACAAATATATTATGCTTTAAATTCTCTCTTCTTACCGTGTGGATTATTTACAACTTAATTGTAAAAACACCCCAAACAAGTTTTCAGTTCACGAAAAAAAAAAATAATACATGCATCTTATTATGTCAATTAATTTTTAGAGAATATTCTCTGATACTAGTTAGAGAACCCGTGCATTACACGGGCAGGTATTATAATTATATAAAAATTAATACTCCCTCCGTCTCAAAATGAGTGTCTTGTTTCTATTATTTGCAAAAATTAAGAATTACAAGATAATTAGTGTGTT
>JAYMTA010004742.1:0-12254 GCA_036897625.1 Pelargonium cotyledonis
TGTACATGCATAGAAAATTGTGTTTGAGTAAAACAATATGTTAATATACTAATCGAGGGCATTTTGGTCAAAATTAAAAAATCATATCAAATCCGATCTATAATCCGTTCATACATCAAACGTTAGAATGCATAACTTTTTATCCATTGGATTTCTTATTTGTCATAATTCATAGTGGTTATCCAATCTATAGTTATCAAATCCAGACGATCAAACGTAGCCTTAGAGAAAGCCAGCACATGGTTTTGGTTGGAGTACGACAAATCTGCAAGTTGCTTGTCTTGATGGAACATGTATCCATCCACGCACCACGTATTCCCAAATTTTGTACAAATTTTTCTATACAAATTGGCGTTGCAATCTACATATCAACTATTTCTTTTCGTATTTCTGTAGTTAAAAATTAATTTTAACGAATAAAAATCTGACGTATATGATATTACCACCCTCTCATGAATTTCTGGCTCGGAATGTCCAGTTTATTAGACACATTGTACAAGTAACGCATTGCGATTCAAACTAAGTCACCCCTATAATATTTAATGTGTCATACTTCATTCATTGACACATCATTTTGTACAAAATTTTATACACATAGCATTGCTCCAACCAATATTCATGATTGTCCATCTCAAATAGAAGCAAGTTGCTTGTAGTGGACTTGCTTCATCTTCTACATTGGCTATGTTAACATGTATCATCAATTCGTTTAATCTATAAACGCAATGTGTCTCATAATAATTAAGAGATCTTAACAGTGTCTTATCTCTTCGACGACTTTGTATTATGGATAAATAAATCTCTACATATCACACTTAAGCAGAGGTTTATTAAATATACATACTTAAGTAGTGTTTTGAACACTTGGTTTTAATTTAAACACCCATAAATTTTGAGTAATCTAACAAATAATTTTATCTTATTTTTCTCTGCAAGGCCCAAATAATATGGGCCCGAGAGCGATCCGTTTCTTACAACTCCTAAGGTCAAAATTGCCCACGGAGTTCCAAAAAATTACATCCCTATCCACACGAGAGCGACTCTTCTGTGTCGACTCCCATTATATGAACAACACAGAGGTTCTTCGTTACCCGCCGAAACCCTAGCAACCGCCGTATCCGTCGCCGCCGATTCTGGTTCCGCAGTGGCTCCATTCCACCGGAAAAGGTACGAATTTATATATTTATCGCTGCAAATTTTGCTTCAAGTTTCCATTTCTTTCCACCGTAAATTTCTCTTTGTTTTAGCAAATTTTCTCATTAACCAAACAAAGGCTATGATTTTCTAGTTTATAGACACTGCGATGTATCTGTGAGTTTTTATCTCATCGTCATATTGTTCCACAGAGAAATTGAAAAAAGAAAATGGCTACTCGAACTATGCTCGGAGCTCTCAGGAGAACTGTTAGACCTGATTTACCATCTACATTCGCCAATTCTAGATCCGTAAGCTCTCTCTCTCTAGTTTTCACATTTCTGAACTCATATATGTTTGTTCAGTGATGATCATGTGTTTTGAGAATTAAACATTGATTATGATTTTTTATACAAGTAACTGATTTGAGATTACGAGATTTACCTTGTTTGTGGTGTTAATGGCATAGATTAAACAAGATGCTGTGTCTTGTTGACAAGAAAGATTATCAATTTTTGACATTTGTTTTTCTTCTGTTGAAGTGGACACCATGGAGTGATGCCTTATATTATACCTCTGTCACAACTCACATGTTTTGTCATTATTACCATGTCGTTAATGTTGTGAATTGTGTTTTTCATATTTGTGTTTTGATTTGTGGATTTGAAATTAAATGATGTGTTTCTCAAAGCGAGCATGTCTTATATTATAAAAGCAAATGTCGTATTGGGTTGATTCTGTTACGAACATGGCAATTTCTGCTTTACTAAAACATACCCCGTGTCACGGATGTCTTATATTATCACCTTGCTTACAACTCACATGTTTTGTTATTGTTAGTTGTTGCCTCTGTCCATTACATCACCAGCAGAATTAGGTGTATCTGTTGTTTCTTGGAGGTATTATTAATGTAGCTCCAATTTTCTTTAGGTATTGTATCATTGCCAAGATGGAGTTTTAACATTGAGTTTGTAGTAGGCCTATACATATTTGGCACTTTGTATGTCATTAACCCTTTTGATTGTGGCTCTTATCTTCATTTTCCAAATAGGCTATCACTTCATATCTAGCTGAGCAAGGAGGCATTTCGATCAACCCTGCATCTGGTACTGTTTCCCAGTGCCAACATTTCTGCCACCGGAACTGTCACTGTTCTTCAACACCTGTCTTTCGCCGTGCATTGGTTCCTTCTTCATTATCTCCCTCAAGAGCATCTATCAGGCTTGTTCATGGTTCTTCTAAGAATGTCTCAGTATGCCTCTCTCTCTCTCTCTATATATATATACACACACACACACACATTTACAGTTTTCATTTTGGTTGTGTATTTTGCAAGTTTGACTGAGTTGGGTTTGGCATGACGAATTTATAGGCATTGAGTCTCATCTGTATTTATATTTTGTTTTGATCTGACTTTTTATTTTGGATGTTGTATGTGATGTTTTTTTTTCTAATTATGCGATCTGACTTCATTCGACCTTTCTAAATAATGGCTATTGTTGTTTTTACTACTTTACTATCATGTTTCCAAATGTTCTGTTAGAGTGATGTTATTTACTTTAGTCGTCGATTGTTTAGGTATACTGTAATAGCTCGCTATGTCAAATATCATCATGGGGTTAACTACTTAATCCTACATGATTGCTTAAACAGGGTGGAATAGGTTGTGCGTTTTTTGTGGGACTGAGCTAGGATTTAATCTTTCTTCGTGGGATGAGGTCAGGAAATGGGCCCCCAATCCACACGCACTTCTTGTACTTTGATTTCCTTTTCGGTTTCCAGGTGGACCGTAAAGCATTCTTCCCTTTCCTTTTGTTCTATATGCTTCATACTCCTGCTGCTAATTCACCAAAAGATAAATATGTATTCTCTCAGTATAATGAATTCCAAGATGTGATCCTCCTCGAGACTGGAACGTACTCTTGTGCTTGAACACGAAAAACTCAACACTTGCTTAAAACTTCTCGCTATCACTATATTTGTCAAGTCACTTCTGTTTTGCTAGTAATAACATGCATTTTGTCAAGCACCGCAACACTCTCTCCTAGTTTGACGTTTAGGCTGATTTGCTTATTGGGTTGATCAGATAACCCTTCGTTAAGGCTCGTCCTTCTTTGCTATTATTAGTTTTTCAGGGTAATATTTCTCAATACTTTTTCCTTGTTGAAATTTTCACGGTATATCCAGCAACAAAAAAAGAAAGTATTGTGTTTCTATAGGTTGTAACTTTTCTGTTCTTCCACAGGAGAAAGATGCAAATCAGGCGACTCAAGAGTCCCTTGACTCGACTGTGAGGTCGATATGGAAGAATCCCTTTGTTGACAATTGCTTGCTCAGAATCAAGGATGACAAAGCACGTATAGAGAACGTGAAAATATGGTCCCGTAGGTCCACCATATTGCCCGAATTTGTTGGTTCAACGGTGCAAATTTACAATGGAAAACAATTTGTTCGTGTTAAGATCACAGATGAAAAGGTGGGTCACAAATTTGGAGAGTTTGCTCCGACGCGAAGCCATAACAACAACAACAAGAAGAAGGTTGTGCAGTTGAAGAAAGGCAAGAAAAAGTAAAGTCTTGACTACATTTCATGTTTCACTGCTCTCCTAGATTCTTGCTTTATTAGATCTCTAGCTTGTATTTAGGAGATGGTTTTGAGTTTTGAAGGGTTTTTATATTTTCCATGGATTCTTGGGGTTCAACTTCAAGTAGGCTTTGTGGGTAAAAATTACTCAATGGTGTTCATTTCTTTTATTCAATAATGGAATGTGTATCATGTAGAACATTTTAAGATTGTTCTTTTGTATTCATTTTGTGTCGAATTGGTCTTCGATTCGATTTATGTTTCATCGATGATTATTCAACTACTAAATTTTATCACCTTCGTCAATATCAGTTCCTGAGAGTTTTCCAAGTAAAATTTTAACGAGAAGATGATTTTCATGTTCATATTAGACAATATGAGATTACGAGTCCCGAGTATTGTATCTTATTGTTATGGGATCGACATTGACCAAACAATATGAGATTACGAGTTGTTCAGGTAATCCTCCCATTCTATGTTTTAGCTAAATTCTTCCAAGTATTCCCCTTCTTAAGGTATTAAAAACAAAATTCAAAAATAGATTCCCCACGTTCATGTACATTCATGTGAATCCCGGTTTTAAGGAAAAAAGAATCAAATTTCATTTTCCACAATTGCGTCCTACATTGTCAAATATTGTGCGAATTCACATTACACCCAAAACCCCGTTCTCATTAAAGGAAAATTGTATCTCATTTATTGTCATAAAAACATGTCAATTTAACCAAAAACAATGTGCATTCATCCCAGTGTCAAAATCTGAATGCACTCAAATAAATAATTCATCTTAGACCCGGAAAACCCGACTTCAATTTAAGTAAAAAATTACTCTCTCCAACCCCCCAAAATAAAATGTGTTCCATTTCCATGAATCGCTTCTACATTTTGATGTATAAATATACAAACATTTTACATTTGCTCTCACTTGCTTCTTAAGCAAACCACTCCCAATCCAAACGTCGTCGTCTCGATTTTCCCTCCTCTTCACTCTCAGTACCGTTTAGTCTCTGTTTCTCAGCAACCACCACCACCTCTGGTTTTTTGTGCTTAGCTCACAATGTCACAGACGTCGAGCTCGAGGAGTGAGGCTCGTCGGAGCCGCTACAAGGTGGCGGTGGACGCGGAGGAGGGTCGGCGTCGCCGGGAAGAGGAAATGGTTCAGGTTGCTAAGGATCGCCGGGAAGTGAACTTGCAAAGAAGGAGAGCGCTCGAGGAATGCGAGAAGCAGCAGCGAGTTCTTGATTCGGTCGAAGCTGTTTCTGTTAAGTACAAAAAGGTGAGACCTTTGTGATCTTTTTTTGAAATTTGAAATTTGGGTGTGTTTTGGGGAGGTTCTGGTTCTTGTTGTGCTTGTGGGTTTGATTTTGATTTTTGGTTTGGTTTAGGGGTGTTCTGGTTCTTGTGATTTGGTGTTGATTGTGTTGGTTCTGGATCATTTTACTTTTCTGAATTGTTGATGTCATTGGATCATTTGAAGCTTTTTGAGTGTACTAGTTAATGATTTTGATGTTGAGTAGGTGGTGGTTTAGCTTGAATTTTCGCTCCAATCTTTGTTGATCAGGTGGATTTTGTTGATTTATGATATGGGATCATGTGGAAAATTGTTAGATTTAGTTTCTTGACCATGTGTTACAAGGAAATGGTAGGGAATATGGTAGGACGGGCTTATTAATTGACGACGTGTTTGCTTTGGTTAATCTTTTTTAACGTGTCGTGTTTAAGTTTGTGTACCGATCTGCGAAAAGGGTAGCTAATGAATTAGCTAGGTTACCTTGTTCTGTGCCAGATGGTACTTATTTTGATCCGGAAAATGTCCCAGATTCAGTTATGTTTTATGTTCAACAAGATCTTTTGAATGAATAAATTTACAAGTTTAATTAAAAAAAAAAAAAAAAAGACCAGGGATTGAATCTCTATCTGTTGAACACATATCAGATTGTTCTAAAACCGGACCAATCTGATTTTCAAATTTAGAGTTAGAGGTGAATCTTGTGTAACAATAGGGTAATTGACCTGTGAACTCGAGATCAGGAGTGCACGTAAGTGAAATCATATCTTTGAGGTCCGATTTCAGTATTTGAAATGACACACCCCATACCATATGAGTCTTGTGCACTGAGTCACCCTGACTCGTTTGGAGTTGAGTTGATCTACTAAGGCCTAATGTGTTTTTATTTTTATTTTTTATTATTGGGCCAGTGGATCAAGTAGGCCTTGTCACTTGACAAACAAACCAACATTTGCAAAACCTTGTAAGCCAAGCAAACAAACTCTTATTGAGATGTTCCATTGATTTTGATGATCTCTTTATGGTTTTCAATTTCAGTGGCTTTGTTAATCAATTAATCAATGTTAAAATTTTAGTGCAACTTGGTAAATATCTCGCTCTTTCATTTGAATAAATAGAAAATATATAAAACATTCTGGATTTTGATTTGTTTCCTTCTTTATATGTCTGCTAAATTTGAATCTTATGATGCATATGATTGCAGCTAGAAAACCTACCAGCGATGGTTGCGGGTGTTTGGTCTAATGATGGTAATATGCAGCTCAAAGCAACACATGAATTCAGAGAAATACTCTCAATAGGCGACGAAGGCGAGTTCATACAGTAAAATGCACAAATTAGTTAGTTGTTCAATTTTAAAGTTCAATGTAGCTATGTGTAACAAATGCTAAGTTTCCTGTCGTGTTTTTTACTCTATATTCTAGTAATGTATACTTGAAAGTTCACTGATATTGTAATTATTATTAATTTTTTGCACCAGAATGGTGCTCTACAATCAAGGCAGCTGTGATTGAGGAGGTTGTACAAACCGGAGTTGTTCCCCGCTTTGTTGAGTTTCTTGTTTGGGAAAAATTCCCACGCCTTCAGGTACAGTAGAATCAGATTCTATGTCATTCACATACGAAACCACCATATAAGTAATGTTTCAGTTTCATCATTAACTTGGAATTTATACAGTTTGAAGCAGCTTGGGTTATTGCAAACATTGCTTCCGGGACATCAGAGAACACAAAGGTTGTTATTGATCATGGGGCTGTTCCATTTTTGGTGCAACTTCTTGGTTCTCCGAATGATCTTGTTCGCGACCAGGTAAGGTTTTGAGTATTATTTAAGACGAATGCATGTATATGTGGATACATATGGCTTATGTGTTTTTCGGGTGGGAATGTGTAATGCAGGCTGTTTGGGCACTGGGAAATATTGCTGGTGATTCTCTTGCAAATCGTGATTTTATTCTTCGTCATGGAGCTTTGCATCGTCTGGTCAACCTTTTGAATGTACGTGCACATGTTTCTATTCTGAGAAATGCTACTTGGGTGCTTGCTAACATCTGCAGAGGCGATCCACATCCTACATTTGATCAGGTAATTGGTCTTTGCTTTAAAAACTAATATGCTATCTTTGTGTTGTACATTTTTCTGGCTTTTTGTTCGATGTGCGCTGATTTTTTCATCATGTGCATTCAATTTTTGCCCCATAAGACATTCTTTTCTGCTCGGTTTACATTTATTTTCTCTTCGATGTACATTTAATTCAGCTGTCCTGTTTTCTCACAAAACTTCAATCTTGGTTTTGATTGCACGAGGCAACTTTATTTTTCCATCTCAACTCCTTTCATAGCCTTTGTGACTTTTAAGAATATATTTAGTTAGCGTTTCAATTAGAATTTTTGTTGAGGAATGAGAATGAGACTCTCATTTTTCGTCATGAGAATTGCATTCTCATTCCATTTTATTTTTAAACTCAAACGCTACCTTATTAGTACTACAGAAAGCTGGTTTTGGTTAATATATATTATTGTCATTCTCTTGAGAAAAATGATGGTTTTAATGTAATTTTTGGCGTTTGCTGGTTTCATTTTGCGCCTTATCGCAGATAAAGCTTGCTCTCCCAGCAATAGCCCGAATCATTTACATGACCGACGGAGAAATAATGTCAAATGCATGTTGGACGCTGTATTGTATATCGAATTCTATAAATGGTAATATACAAGCTATAATAGATTGTGGTGTATGTCCTCATCTTGCTGAGTTCTTAAAGTAAGTATTTAGATTATTTCACCAGTCAAGTGAAGACGTTGTGTTTCTCTTTTACGCTGATTCTCAACATATTTCTTTCATATCGACAGATATCCTTCTTCAGCCCTGCATCCAGCACTCGAGACAATTAAAAGTATAATCGTTCGAGGAAATATAATGCAGATTCGGGTACAATGATCTCACTTCACATATAAATTGTCACAAACCATCTATATGAATCATCAATATGCTCTTACTTCTGCATAATGTCGATAATAGCAATGTCGTGTTAATGTCATGTGGACTTGTGAAGGAAAATGCAAGAAATCTAATCATGCATTTGCACATGAGTACCCTAAAAAAATAGTGTCTCGATGATGCTAAGGCTGTAGTTGTTAGATTTCCCGAAATCTAAAGCGTTTGATTTGTATTTCATACTCCAAAACCTGTTTATGTTTGAATGTTGTTTGACAAATAGGTAGCAGAAAACATAACAGGTTCTTAACCTTTGCCTATCAAATCCTTGTGTTTTTTCGGGTTTTGTTGTATATCATCAATCTTCAAGTGTTGCCTTGCTTCTCACGTAAAGAAAACATGGTCTTAATTAATTAAGATTGTCCTCATCAAATCCTTGTTGTTTTTCGGGTTTTGATCAGTATATATATCATCAATCACCAAGTGCTGCCTTGCTTCCCACATGAAAGAAAACATGTTAATCCTTTGCCTTATTAAATCCTTGTTGTTTTTCGGGTTTTGATCAGTATATCATTGATTTTCTCGTGAAAGAAAATGTGATCTTAATCCCTCGCTTCATCAAATCATTGTTGTTTTTCGCTGTTTTATCAGTATATCATCAATCTCCATGTCCTCCCTAGCTTCGTTCGCCTGTTAACCAATTGCGATGACAAGCTCATCAAGATGGTCATTTGCTACACCATTGCAAGTATTACAAGAAACCGTGAGTTCATCCAGGTAACCTATATATATATATAGTCACTCGTTTTCGCTTCTGTTTCTCATGTTTTGTCAATCGAGTTAGCTTCAATTGTTCGTGCTGTTCTGATCCATCCTCGGGTGTTTTTTGAACTTTGCAGAATGTGATTGATGCTGGTGTAATTCCTCCCGCTGTTCATCTTCTTCAAACTGCTGAGTATAAAATCAAGAAACTGTGTTCTGTGACAATCTCAAATTGCATACTCTGTGCTTCTCATGAACAAGTCAAGTAAGATCATTCATTTCTTATTTTCATTACTAGTTTTGAACAAATACATTAAGAGAAAGATGTGTCGTATATAGAGGAAATTGCATATGATTACCTGAATTATGCCCATTTTGTGCGTGCGCGAGTTCTCTTAACTTTCTCAAACTCGCTACGTCTTACAAAACTTACTTTCTTATCACATGCACAACAATCAAAATTATCCATGAACTATCAAGACCCGGCCAATTTGTCCCATGAACTAATTTTATGCCAAAATGGTTAATGGTATTAACCTCTGTTGGTTTTTCTTTTCTACAGTTTGAAACTAATATCTGACAAAAGTTAACTCGGATCATTTTGGTCGGTTTTCAATACTTATCGGGCTTTTTTAAACATAAAATTCGTTCACAAAATGGTTAATGGTGATTGCAGGTTACTTGTGATCCAAGGATGTGTCAAGCCATTGTGTGATCTCATAAGTCACAATGACCCAGAACTTGTCATGAGTTGTCTGAACAACCTTGAGAGAATCTTGAAGGTTGGAGAAACCGAGAAGTTGTTGCGCCGTTCGGGAAATGTTAATGCCTGTGCTCAGATGATTTGTGACGCCGGAGGGTTCGAGAAAATGGAGAGTCTGAGTGATCATAACAATTATGCAGTTTATGAGAAGGGAGTGAAGATCCTTGAGAAGTTTTGTAAAGAAGATGGCAAGGATGATATATAGTGTTTGCTTGGCTTGCTATGAGCTCATAGAGAAAGTTTCTATTGTTTGGTATTTTTTGGATATTGAGGGTAAAATTGACTTTTCAGTTGCCATATATATTTTTTTGTCGAGTAAAACAAGATTTCATTCAACTAAGAAATACCAATAACATATGAAAGTTCTTGTGGAAGGACAGACCCAACCCAAGAGCACGAAGGTGACGTAGAATTATATGCGTGTCTCTCTAACAAATGATCGCAACACAACGAACATAAGAAACAATAACATTAGGAATAAATCAAAACAAATCAACACAATCATGAACAAGGAGAGCATAAACAAACGCTCGAATCAGGCACTCCGGCATTTACACTCGAGACGACCTCCTGAGCATCCAGCTCGAACACGACGGACTCAAACCCTGCCAAGCACGTACATTCTACTGCCGGAGTCGACCCTCCATCATCACGTACGTTGGACCTCCTGCCATTGAAAGACCGTGGCATTTAATTAAAATTGTGAAATGAACTTTTTACCTTTATGTTTTATATTCTAAAATAATGAGCAATTTCCTCCATCTTTCAGTTATTGGCCCAAAACCGCACCAACATTTTACATTATGCATGATATCGTTTGGTCCCCCGATTTTACAAAGGAAAGTGACGAAGTAAATAAGAAAATTTATTTTTTTGTGTTTGTGTAAAGTTAGTCGTAGGAGAGAAAACGTAAAATGATAATTCCTGGAATTCAAAACCACCCATAAATCCTGAAAACAAAATATCATCTAATAGATGTTATTTGTGATTCATGGTAACTTTCCTAACATTTAGATTCTTGAGTGACATTTATACCCCTTAAATTTTTTTATGTATCTATTCACAAATCATATATTATACTATAATTATATCATTTTTTTATTCGTGTAGCGCTTTGAGAGCGACTAAGATCGTCACGCAAAAAAATTGTACTATTAGAATACAAAAATATGTTAATATACGTATATATTTAATGTTACACTTTTGAACTAAAAAATAAATTTATCTTATTCGAAATTTACAATATCTCGTAAAAATATGTGTAACAAACATGATAATAAAAAATGGTATACACGTAATTTTTCACATTTTTCCAAAGATTTTATTTCCAATTTATTTATTTCAAACAAAATAATTTAGATTCTTCTCACTTATACAAACATAGTATTATTAACTTTCCAGTAATCTACATTCCCGTAATATTCACAATCCATGGTATTTTAAATTACTTAAACCAAACGTTACCAATATGTATTTTGTTAAAATATATATTCAAACTTAGATTTAATATTACAGATATAACGAATCGGCTTGTAAGTCTATCGAGCAACAAAAGGTTCGGCTAAACTATTAGGTTCATTTATTAAACAAGTCTAAACTTAGGTTCGAGTTCGGCTTAAGCTCATTTATAACGAGCTTGCTGAATATTTAGTGAGCCAAGGTCGAACGACTCGTTTACACTCCTATAATAATGAAGATCCGAGCAAACACAGATGACGATACTAGTTATTTAATAATTTTGACTCAACTAAGTAAATTTTTGGATCCATCCTCGCTTAGCTGTCCTATAACTTGTTAGATTATTCTGGTGGATGGATTAGACATAGATTTTGCCGATGTATAAAATTGGAATAGTCTCTTTTCATTACCACTTTTGCAGAGAGAATATTCTTGTATCGCATACCCCAAAAAAGAGAAAAATGTTGGATAGTTTATGCAACTAAACAAAACTTTGTATGTTAGCCAAACAGCTCAAAACATTCTGTTATACACTGCAAAAGGAATGGCATATAAAATGTATGTATATTGTATAGCATTGGCATGGATTAATGGTAAAGTAAATAAATCTCGAAATGAGAAATCTTCAAGTCCCAATAAGGGTTTTCATTTTTGTGAGTTAAGCTTCCAAAGTAGCGGCTAAGCATTCCAGAGATTATAGACATCAAACTTTTGTTACTAATTAATGATTTAAAGGTTATATATTTTCAGATTCTCTGTACTACTTTTTTTTTTCTATGTTATTCTCTGTCCTCGTATTTTAGTCGTTTCAAATTCTGCATTGTACTATTTTATTAATTTACCCCAAATGACCTGTTGTAGCCGGTAACCGCATGCCATGTCATTGCTCCACATCACGAAAAATGTCACGTCACCATGCATACATGGCAAATGAAACGCTGCTTCTTCTTCTTCTTCTTCTTCTTCTTCTTCTTCTTCTTCTCTTCTTCATCAATTCAATTCTTCTTCTTCTTCTTCGATTCCATGCGATTCGATTCGATTCCATGCAATGTGATTCGATTCGATGCGATGCGATTCGATTCGATTCTTCTTTGATTCTTCTTCTTCTTCTTCTTCTTCTTCTTCTTCTTCGATTTGATTTGATTCGATTATTCTTCTTCTTCTATTCTTTTTCGATTTGATTTGATTTGATTCGATTCGATTCGATTCTTCAATTCTTGGATTCGATTCGATTCGATTCTTCTTCATCTTCTTGCCGGCGCCGAAAAATTCATAGCTTTGAATATTCCGGCGCCGGAATATTCATATCTTTGAGGATTTCCGCGGCCGAAAA
>JAYMTA010004743.1:0-12254 GCA_036897625.1 Pelargonium cotyledonis
TCTGAAACATAGAGTCGAACGTCGAAACAATGAAGACTTCTTCTTTCCCATCGTACCCGATAGAGGTTAGTTCGCACAAGTGTTTGAGACCTTGACATCCATAGTGAAGTTGGTAGGAGCAGTAGATTCTGAACACGAAAGCGGCCTACTTGAGGTCCTAGGATTTGGGACTCGTCTTCGATGCCTCCTGACACACTAATTTGTTGAGCTGTGAACAGACCTACCTTGAGGTTCACTACTGGACGAACACGCCATATGAGAATTAGCAGCTGACACCATGTGTTGATTACTCTTGGGGCCACTCCGATTACCAGCTTTTTGATGGTAAACTTGAACTGAAGCCAAAATATTCTCATAGTCCTTGGACATGAGATTCGAATATCTCGACCTAATAGGGTTTCGACTACCACACGAAGAATTATTTTTTCTTTGAACTTGGCTACATTTGTCCATTTGCCCCTCCTTTGGTTGCATTAGAGGAAATAATAATGATGTAGTTGTTGGTTTTTTATGTCCAGTAACCAGGAAAATATGTATTGAAAAGGTGAGCTTGAATGTTCGATAACATCTCTATATTGAATCAATGATGTACTGAGGTGAGGAACATTTAGTGTAAGAAACTTAGAAAAAAAAGTGCTGGAATCTAGCTTACTAGAATATAGCTGCTATAAACTATCTTGGTTTTTGTTGGTGTACAAAATTAATATCGAGCCATCAACTATCAGTTTAAATTTTTAGTTGAGTTTATTTTTTATATAACATCAGAGCATTGATGACTAGAGATCCCGAGTTCGTCGTCACTCATATTAAATTTCAGCACAAGACAAGAAAGTTGACATATAAAACAAGAAAGTTGACATAACCAAATATTAATCATTGGACTATAAGAATTTGAACTGGTAAGCAATAACTTTATTAATTAACATTAACAAAGTATAACTTCCCAACTCTAAACGGGCAAAATAGACATGGGAACAACATTGATACACCATGAGAAGAACAAAAAACATCGAACTAACAAACCCGAAAGAAAACCAACTAAAGTCTAACCTACTATAAACCAAGCGAAACAAGAAAACAAAACGAAAGAGCAACGATGCTAAAAGCAATCAATAATGAAAACTGTCACAACCCACGTGCAATCGAGAGTTACCCGGATCAACAAGTCGAGAACCGTAGCTCCAGCCTGACCAACTAATGTCAAACTCTATCGGACTTTCCCACTAGTCACATGTAAAATATACCACACTCGTAAATGTTTGTTTTTATGAAAATAAAATAAACAATTTCGGTACCTGTTTTGACCCTCCATCTAAATCGAACATGATTTGGGCCCAGCTGTAAACGCACGTGCAGTCACGAGACCATGTGCGACCAATCATGCGCGAGAAAGAACCCGACTGTTTTGATTTGTGCTCCAAACCAACCAAGAAAAGGACCAATTGACCAACAAAAGTCGTAGGTACCATCAACCATTGGGACTCTCAACGGCCATCTATTCTAGAAACAACGGCCCATTGTTTAAAAACAATAGGAGACCACCGACCCCGTCACGTGCTTCCCGCGTGCCCCTTTCCATGGGCCATTAATTACCACTTACCACTCCCAATATTCCAACGTGCCAAAACTAATCCTCCTACTTACCTACCTCTTTTACACGTTTTTCTTTCGCATATCTACCCCTTTCACAACATCTCAGTCTCTTACTTGTCGGGCATTTTCATAGTTTAAGTGATAATTAACATAACAGGCTCATTTAGATACTCAATTTTATAATTGCTCAATTTAACTTTATATTTAGCCAATCAATATTTTATATAATTAACCAATAAGAAATTTTGTCAAATTTGATTTAAATTATTTCGGATGAATTGAATATTAAATGTATGTGGTCGTTGATTAGAATCCAAATATATTTGACCAATTTAATTAATATCAGTTTTATATGTTTTTACTAGGTTTGTCATAGGCCTAACTCTTTCCCCTCCTCCACGAAACCGCACTGAGCGCCAGATCGACGAATCAATCTCACGGTTTTCCTTGCGCCACGTGTCATTTTAAAATACGATATATTTGACCGGTAAAACAAAGTGCAGTGACCTAAACCGAATAAAAAAGAAGTTTCATAGCTTGCCAAAACCTGAAGCTGTATCGGAACCAAAACACACTGTTTCGGACACTTCACGCCATTTTTGATCGAATCCAACTGCGAAACGAAGCGCTCGTATTCTTCGTCCTCGTCTTCCTCTGCGCTCTTCTCTCCCCCGAATCTCCGTACCGGTCTCGAGTTTTCTCTCTGTTCATAGTTTCAGACACCGTTGAGTCGCGAAGATGCATGCGAATCACTTGCTCCTCGAAGAGCCGATCAGGATGGCCTCGATTCTCGAGTCGTCCAAGTCTGTAAGTACTCGTTGCTTTCTGATTTTTCTCGTTACTGCACGGATCTGCAGAGAAATTTGCTTTTGTTGGGGAGAAATGGAACTGTGATATGTGTTTTGTTTGGTTGAATCTGATTTTTTGAGCTTTTTGTGGTTTTCGTGAATGCCAGAATTTCTTTCCCGCAATGACGAAGATCGTGGGGACGCTCGGCCCGAGGTCACGATCTGTTGAAGTTATTTCCGGCTGCCTGAAGGCCGGAATGTCTGGTAGGTCCTTTTCGGTGATTAACTGCTATTTTCTTTCAGAATCGATGGATTGATTAATTTTGGAGTTTGATACATATGCTTTTTTTTTTCTTGTCCATTGTGCACAGTGGCTCGATTTGATTTTTCCTGGTGCGACCCTGAATATCATCAGGAGACTTTGGAGAATTTGAAGGCGGCTGTGAAGAGTACTAAGAAGCTTTGCGCTGTACGTTTCTTATTAGGATTTTTGTGTATATCTATATTGTCTCCATTAATTTTGTCCGCAAATATTTGCCTGTTAATGCTTGTTTAGATTTTTGTTGTTTGTATTTTGGCTACTAGCTTCCTGATTCTTTGTTTTGTACTTTCTTGTAAATTGGATTATGTTTGGGCCTTCTAGATTCATGTCTGCAGGTGCATGCTAATTGGTTGCTGACATTAGTCTACAACATGTCCACCTCTATTGGCAGCACATGCAATTAGCATGCACGATGTACCAAGACTTCCACTTTTGTTTTAGATTAGCATAGTGAGGTAAACTATTTTTATTAGTTTTGCATGGCTATGGTGAAGCAAATGTTTTTTGACAATTTGGTGTCCACAGTCTGTATTAAATCCTTGACTATGAATAACAAGATGCTTGCTTCAGTTAATGATGATTTGAAGCTTTTGCTTGGGATGAATTATTCTCTTCTTTTTTTTTTTTCAGGTTATGCTAGACACAGTGGGTGCGGAGCTGCAGGTTGCGAATAAATCTGAGAAACCTATCTCACTCGAGGCAGATGGGTTTGTTGTTCTCACACCCGATCAAGGACAGGAAGCCTCATCTGAGCTATTGCCAATCAACTTTGATGGACTGGCAAAGGTTTGTTCATATTCAATGTCTCCTTGCTGCATAACATTGTTCCTTATAGTTGATAATATTTATATGTAAAGCATACTAATAGTTATTTTTCATTTATTGGTGCCTTATTTAAACTATAGCTTGTACAAGGTGTGCTTGTATCAGCAGCTTACCGCTGATAATTAGCTTGGCCATGATAGGGTGAAATAGTCTTTTGTTCTTCAAGTTCAGAGTATTGTCACGGAATGCACTTTGTGATTTCTAAATAATAAATGTAGATTTAAGAGATGCTGTTGGCTCTCATTCATCAATCCCACATTATTCATTTAGAATCAGAGATGCTTCTTTTCTTAAAGTTGGGTACAAAGTTCAGCCTTAATTCTCATTATCTCACGTGAAGGTATATTATTATTTTGGTTGACATCCTTGAACCATTGAATAGAAATGTTACAACAAATGCTGCAACTTGATTGATTGAACACACATAAATGACTCTGTGTGTGGCTCCAACCTTACCATTCTTGAAACCTGGCTGTCAATCTATAACCTTTTTTATATGTATGACAAATGTGATATTGAATTTGGTTTTGCAGTCTGTGAAGCCCGGTGACACAATTTTCGTTGGTCAGTACCTGTTCACTGGTAGTGAAACTACTTCTGTTTGGCTTGAGGTAGGTAGAAGGAAATCTATAATTGTTCTTTCTTTCTTTTACTCATTTGGTGGCCAGCATTTCTGTTTGGCTCTTCTTCTTCTTCTTTTTTATTTTTTTATTTTTTTAATTTATTGGTTTAATTGGAATTGAGTAGGTTGCTGAATTGAAGGGGCAAGATGTAGTTTGTATTGTAAAGAATTCTGCCACACTAGCTGGGTCATTGTTCACGATGCATTGCTCTCAAATTCATATCGATATGCCAACCCTTACTGAAAAGGATAAGGAGGTATATGATGCATTTGAACTTGGACTTTGGTTGCTGAAAGTATACTCATTTGCCTTTCTTTCATAGGACTTATTTGGCTTGCTTTATTAGCTTATTTTCTAATGTGATATGTTGATTATCAGGTTATAAGTACGTGGGGAGTTCAGAATAAGATTGACTTTCTCTCATTGTCATATACCAGGCATGCTGAAGATGTTCGACAAGTAGGGATCATTTTTTATTTATTGTTCTTATATTGCTTTCCAAGGTTTGATAGGATTATGATTGTTCATCAAGTTGTTGTAACAGGCTCCATTGTGGTAAATTGCAGGCCCGAGAGTTTCTTTCTAACTTAGGCGACATCAGTCAGACTCAAATCTTTGCAAAAATTGAGAATGTAGAGGTGAGTTGCAAATATTATATCTGGCTATGGTTTCCATACGTGATTAAGCTCTTATTTCCAATGGTGTTGCTTTACAATAACTGAGGTTATACTTTTGCCTCAGGGTCTAAACCATTTTGATGAGATCCTACAAGAGGCAGATGGTATTATCCTTTCCCGTGGAAACTTGGGCATTGATCTCCCTCCCGAGAAGGTAAATTTTCTGACATTAAAAAAGTAGCCTCTGTAATAGCGTGAGATTTTGAAGTCCCAAATGAGTGGTTTTCAGTATATCCCGGATGTATATGTATATGTATATTTATATGTACATGCATTTAGCACTGTTTTATTGATTTGTAGTTTTCTTCTAATTTTTTATTTAATTTAAATTAAGCATGATGGGCTTGCACGAGATATTGCAAGAATGAATTTAGGGGAAGTTTGTAACAGATCTTGCTGCTCAATAATCAACTTGGCAGGTGTTCTTATTTCAAAAAGCTGCTGTATACAAGTGTAACATGGCTGGAAAACCTGCAGTGGTTACCCGTGTTGTAGATAGTATGACTGATAACTTGAGGCCAACTCGTGCCGAAGCAACAGATGTTGCCAATGCTGTATTGGATGGTATGTTACTATATCATTGGATCAAACCTATTAGAGGCTCTTTGGGAAAATCATTGGTTTCCTATCTATTGCATTAAATCTGTGATTTACTATAAAACTATATTTTTAAACTGGTGCAGGATCTGATGCAATTCTTCTTGGTGCTGAGACTTTGCGTGGGTTGTACCCCGTTGAAACTATTTCCATTGTTGGTAAAATTTGTGCTGAGGTAATTTTTTGTTCTATTACCATTTTATATTTCTAACCATTAATCTATAAAGCTCTCTCTCAATACCTGTTATGCTCTTATGCTATAGATTACTGTTTGTTATTGAGTCTTTTATCTTAAAGCTAATAATAAACCCGGGTTTTGGCAGAAACCCATTAAAAAGTTGGGGATACTTTTAGTTGTGTTCGTGTTTATAATACTTTTGAATAATAAATCTCTTTCACTTTAATGGAATAATATGATTTTTCCACAATTGTTTCATTTGGTATTTTCTTTGCTGGTTGTATTGAGGAATTTGATGTATTACTTCTATGTGGCTTTAAGAAGTTTGACAGCATAGAAATCATATTGATTTAAATGTTAATGGTACTTGATGTAAGCAAGGACCCTGTCATTGACATCTTCTTACTTGATTTGGGGTTTTAAATTCTATTATGTAAAAGAACCTAGCAAAAAAATCTGATAAATCTCATGATGCTTCATTCCCATTTATTATATATATTATATACTTCAATATTCTATGTATATCTGGTTCCTAGTTATGTGGTACTCATAATGGGATGAAGTTTTGAAAATTCTCTGTACCTTGAATATATATTACTTCTTGCTCTTGGTTTACTTGTATCCGTCCCTTGTCATTTTAGACAGGTTTGTACTAATGGTTCACATGTTCTATATTTGATCTAGGCTGAGAAGGTTTTCAATCAAGATCTGTATTTCAAGAAGACCGTGAAATATGTTGGAGAACCAATGACCCATTTGGAATCTATTGCTTCGTCTGCGGTAATAAATTGTTCTATCCTATTTATTAAGTTTAAGATTCAGCTACAAAGGAGTAAAGATTGTAGTCTTTGGTTGTAACTTTCTTTCTTTCTAAGATCAATTAGATTGCACATGATAAGATGTGCTGTAGGCTAATAGCTACTACTTGTCTAGGTACGAGCTGCTATTAAGGTGAAGGCATCTGTTATAATCTGTTTCACTTCATCGGGAAGGGCTGCAAGGTATTCTATATTAATTTACCTTTCTAACAGGCATGCAAGTTTGCATTAAATTTAATCAATATTATTAATATATCTGTTGAAGCCTTTAACTGGATTATATACATTTGCAGATTGATTGCCAAGTATAGGCCAACAATGCCAGTTTTATCAGTTGTTATCCCTCGTCTGAAGACCAATCAACTGAAGTGGAGTTTTAGTGGGGCCTTTGAGGTTTGGCCTTGACTTTGATCTGTATATATCTCGTTTACTGTTGCTGATTTTAATCTGCTAGCTGTCATTCATTATGAATAAACTTCATTAAATCAATAGTCAATTATGATACAGTGAAAGAAACTCATTTTGTAGTTTTGACAACCGTGTTGCTGTATATTAAGGGATATATTAACCAACTTACATGGGAGACTCTATCGATAACTCATGCATAGCTAACTTCCTATAAAGAAACAAAACAAGACACTTGTTTTGGTACGGAGAGAGTATAAGAAAACTAAACCTATTGATTTAAAAGATTCCAGTTCATCATTTTTCTCAAGTTACTTAAGAAATCACTTGATTATCCCAACTAATGGATCTGTTCTATTTTCTGATTGTTCAATAGGCAAGGCAATCACTTGTTGTTCGAGGTCTCTTCCCCATGCTTGCAGACCCTCGACATCCTGTAAGTTTTCTAAATATGAAGTGTCCTAGGTTGCTATATTACATAATTTACATTCACTATTTTGTGTACATAGTCCTCATTTCATTTTTTTTTCAGGCGGAGTCTACAAATGGAACAAATGAGTCGGTTCTAAAGGTTGCACTTGATCACGGCAAGGCCTCTGGTGTTATAAAACCACATGATCGCGTGGTTGTTTGCCAGAAGGTCGGGGATGCATCTGTGGTCAAAATTATCGAGCTTGAAGACTAGAGACCGGAGGAGCGTGTCTGCGATGGTATCTATACATCTCATTTTTTTGCAAACTCATGGCGGTCTCGGCGTTTCCGTCGCATTTTGATGTATCAAGTCATGGGAAAAGTCCATGAACCACAATTTAGTTTTTGGTTAAAAGTATCCCAATACAGTATGGAAAACTTAAAACTTAATTTAGTACATGAAATCAATTGAGTGACCTGAAATTTTGTTTTTCTGGCATTGCCTCGCTGAACAATGTTTTGCTTACATTCTCCAAGCTCGCACAATTTGTTCAACTAGTAATTTGAGGCGCTACAAGATTTTGTTTTGATTTTCCCTTTAAACCTTGATTTGCATGATATTTGAATTATCAATCCATTGTGTGTGTGTGACTCTTATTAGTCAAATCGTCTTCCCGTTCTCATGTTAGAGTAGGTTACGAACCTAAATGTACCTAAATGTTAAACCGAGCCTCTTGGATCTTCAATCCAAAAGGTCTTGGGCTTAAAATGATTCGATATCAATGTTGTGCATGGGAGGCCACTTTAAATGTGAAAAGTGACCTCCTATGCACAAGTGCTTCATCTATAAAATATGTAGAGAATAATAAAGCTAAACGTGTAAAATGTGTAAAGTAAGATGTATTTATGTCGAATATGTTAATGGGGCGGTTGTAAAGTCAAGGACACAATATCACAGATAATTGAGTAATCAATTTTTGGGTCATGGTTGTTTATTCCTTGAACACTCAATATCATAAAGAATCGAGTAATCTATTTTGGATCATCTTCAAGACAATGTTATCGTAGTACACATATATAGTTAATGAATTATGTCAAAAATATTCATTAGGTGGGGTACGCAATCTGAGAGACTTTCTAAGGTGAGATACCCAACTCGAGAGGTACCTCTAGGATGGGGCTCTTCTCCTTAACTTGTGATGCGCTACCTTAAATTATAAAATGATTTCCTTCAATGACCACCAACATTTATTACATTCTTCAATAATCAGTTAACTACCGTTCGATAATTCTTATCCTGATTTGAACTCTTCAAATAATTTCTTGTTTTCTTTTTGTAGCCCATAAATGAGGCCTCCATTTATATATTGAAAAACAAGAAATAAATAAACAAACTCGAACAACTCTCTAATCTTATTATTAAATTATTGCACAAGTGTTCAAAATTTATAATTGTTTTGTTTCTTATGTTTATTTAAAAAACGCTGACAGAAGCCAAGCATCAGCACCCGTGGCCTAATGGATAAGGCGTCTGACTTCTAATCAGGCGATTGTGGGTTCGAGTCCCACCGGGTGTGCGGCATCTTTTATTTTATTTGATTAATTTTTCGGGTTAGGCGACCGGACCGGACCTAACATGAACTTGATTAAGTTGAACACAAACCTTTTGATTTTGTCCCCGGATTGACTACAAACACATTCATACTCTCTTGATTTTATCACGTCAATTACCAATTTTAAGTTTTCGCACACACAAACCTTTTAATTTCGTCCCCGGACAGACCACAAACACATTCATACTCATTAATTTTCCACGTCGATTACACACCTCAAGTGTCCATACACGACAATCAACTATTCAAATCGATCACCAACCTGCTTTTATACACGACAATCAACTATCCTAAACTTTTATCATATCCATTGTTTCTTTTAAATACCTATTTTACTCTTTATTGAACAAATTTTATGGTTATAAGATAACACTACTATATAAAAAATGAAGCCAAATAATGTGTGTTTTTTTAATGTTTCAAAAACTGAGCTTGTCAGATTGTTTTCTGGAAAACCAATCTAAACACAGAAAGCAAGCTAAGATTGACCAAAACAAAACCAAATAACCAATGTGAGTAAATTAACTTTTATAGCATAATATATACAATTCATTATCCATCTACCTAAAGATTAAGGAACAGCCAATCTATCTGTTGGAAGAAAGTTGTTGTTGCTGGTGATGAATTTTATGCAATTCAAGCTCTTTTTGTTGTATCACAAGAACCATTCTCTCATTTTCAAGACTTCTCTTTTCATTCACAAGCTTAGCCTTTTCCATTTCCCTCTCCTTTTTGCTACTAAACTTCACCCATTTTAGCCTCTGCTTCTCCAGCTCAAGAGCTTGCCGTTGGTACTTCACTTGCTGCTCCTCCAATTGTAGCAACGTTGTCTTGATCCAGTGTTTCTTCTCCCATGTGCTTCTTGCTCCATCTTGAAGCAAACTTGCCATCTCACAGCTCAGTTGCTCTAGCAATGGCGAAGAAGAAGCTCCTTTTCTCGGCCTTTTGTTGTTGCATCTCTCGGCGCACTCATCATCCCCATCATGCCCATTCCCAATTTGGTCTCTCAAACCCTCCTCTTCGTAGTCTTCGTCGTCCTGATCTTCATCCTCGTCTTCCTCGCTGCTTCCTCCGGCTTTCGCCATTTTCGATGCTTCTGTCTCAGCCCTGCCAATGGAGGCGTTATCTGAACAATGCTGTTGCACACGGGGCGGCTCAGCTGTTGTTGTCTCAGGGGAGTGATGAAGTTGAGCCCCACCGGCGCTGGCATGACCACAACTGTTATGGTAAGTACACATTTCCCTGAAGAAAAGGTGCTTCGAGTTCAATAATTTCCGAACTTCCTCCTTCATCTTTGGCGCCAAGTCCATAGTCTCCAACAAACTCTGATTCTCCACAACCCGACAAGCTGTCCCCTTTCCGAGAATATCATTAACCCTCTTATACCTCTTATTCAAATCATTAAACTTGTCCTCACATTGCTGTGGAGACACATAAAACCCCTTTTCCATCATAGCCCGAGACACCGATTTCCACTTCCCTTTCTTCTGCAACAACCCTCCACCGCCCTTCTTCTTCCCCAAGGGATCATTAGCCTCGGTTCCAACCTCATCACCAATGTAGTACACAGCCATTATAAGCAACCTAACCATGTTATCAGTCCATTTCATCCTCTGCCAAGGGGACACTTTTCTCTTCCCATCAACAGTACCATCAGCAGCAACAGAACCACTAAGCTCATCTTCATCGCTTGCCGTCACTTGCTGTTTGGCCTTGGAGGCACATGGGTACAATTGCTTAGCAGATTGTTGGGGTAGTGGGTGGTGGTTGTGGTCAGGCTCATGATGAGCATAATTAGCAACAATTTGTGGGTGGCTTAAATGGTGAGGGTTTTGAGGGTTTTGGTAGTGTGGGTGCAGAGGCATTTCTAGCCCTAACATTCCTGAAAACATCCGACGTGGCAAACCATTTGACTCCATCAAAACCAAAACTTTGCTTCTCCTACACATTACATTAGACAATTAGAACATACCCAGATGGTTGAATTGGAATTAGAACAGAACCCAGAAGATGAAATTGCCCAAAAACAGTGTCCTTTGTTTACATAATTGAAAATGCTGAACACATAGTAGATAAAAAGAGACAATTAGAACATACCCAGATGGTTGAATTGGAATTAGAACAGAACCCAGGAGATGAAATTGCCCAAAAACAGTGTCCTTTGTTCACATAATTGAAAATGCTGAACACATAGTAGATAAAAAGAGATCATTAGAACATACCCAGATGGTTGAATTGGTAATAGAACAAAACCCAGAACAGAACAACACTCAAAACAGTGTCCTTTGTTCACGAAATTGAAAATGCTAAACACATAGTAGACAACAAGAGATCATTAGAACAAACCCAGATGGTAGAATCGGTATCAGAACAAAACCGAGAAGCTGAAAAAGCCCAAAACACCAAATAGCAAAGGTGGGTCGCAAAAGGTAATGGTTGAAACTTGAAAGTGAGAGATTATAGAAGAAAGAGACTAAAGAGAATATATAGAAAGTGGAGCAGGCGGTTTTGGATGCGGAGGAGCTGCCACAAAACTGCTCATGGTTTTGCTTATTCTCCGGCTAAAACCCACTGTTTCTTTAAAACTGTGACTCTTGCGCAGCTATACATTTTGATTCTTGCACGTGTCAACTTTTATGAGCCAACACTATCCAACTTCAAGCCCAAGAAGCACAGTTAATAAAGCCCAACCATGATGTCTATAAGGCCCATTTGAGCCCATTCATTCAGCAAGAATATTTGTTGACACCAACTTAGATTTGTTTGGTTTTTTTTTATTATCCGCGACAACAACAATACAGGACTCGAACCTAAGACTTACACATTACGATTGAATCATACTAGGTCGACCTCGGGTTTAAATTTACACGGTTTTATTTACTAGATTGTTTTACTAATTGGTAGAGCAAAATAAAATACGGGTCGATCTCATTTTTTTTCTCCAATAGTTGTGTAAATATTACTAATTGTGATGATTTGATTGAATAACTATTGGTCGACCCAAATTTAGTAAGAGTCAATCAATGTATAAAGTATAAGTTTGGTAACCTTTTTTATTAGAAAATTTACCTTTAGTAATGAATTTACCCAATTTGATCTTATCCAACTTAGCATATAATTGAATCTATCTGATATTTTGCTAATAATATTTTTAAATGTGATAGATTATATAAATAAATCACAGCAAAATCTTATCCATCACCAACTTGTTAAACACGAAAAATCCATAAGTGGCCCAAATAGGTATATTATATAGACAATGGTAACTCACTATAATAATGGTCAAAATATACAACTTTTTTATTTATTAATTTAATATCTTATCTTAATAAAATATATATTTTTTAAAACGTATCTATAATTCAAGCCTCATAATTTTTTCTATTCAATTAGTGAATATACAA
>JAYMTA010004744.1:0-12254 GCA_036897625.1 Pelargonium cotyledonis
CGGTAGGGACTATGGCGGAACAAAATTTTCGTTTTTGGACTACCACGGAACAACTTAAAGTTCAGGGACTATCTGTGAACAAACGTAAAAGTTCAGGGACTTCTGGGAATGTTTTTCCTTTTTTGATTTTCATCCTCTCCACTTGTCGGTATCAAGTGTTCATATGCTCCTTGTCTTCTTTCATCAACAACCTGAGGTGAGTTGTTGATCACAATATTTCTTCTCGTATCTTTTATGTTGTATCAATGTGTGATATATTATCAAAAAAAAAAAAAATGTGTGATGTATTTATCATGTGTTATTTGCTCTATACTGCATACTTTGATTTCTTGATCTTTCTTTTCTTTGAGACATGATGTATATATTGTGGTAGTTTTGTTAGGGATAACTACTTTTTGGTACCCAAACTTTTGCGGAATACTTAATTTGGTACCTAAACTTCTATTTCGCCCAATTTTATACCTACACTTCTATTTCACACTCAATTGAGTAACCATACTTTAATTTTGAACCTAATCTAGTACCTACCGTCATCTCCCGTAAAAAAACCTTCAAGTCTTGCCTGCGTGGACAAAAATGCTGACATGGATGCTGACGTGAGTGATGACATGTACTGGCTGATGTGTGTAGTTTTGATGAGGTGACAATTTTTTTAATTGTTTATTTATGTAATGATGTGGCAAAAATTTTGGAACATAAAAATAAATAAAAAAAAAACACAAATAAAATGTGTTATCCATCATCTGCACCAGACCTTCCTCTTCAAACCAAATCTCACCAGACCTCTTCTTCTTCTTCTTCTCAGTCATCGGTGGCGGTCTCCAACCGCGCTCCGCCTCTCGTGGCCGTCGAGGTCTCCTACCGTTCAGATCTAAGCCGCCCCCGACGAAATCCCAAACGCCCAAACCCTACCCCTTTCTTCTTGAGAACCCAAAAGCGAGCTCCGATCTGGAAGTTAACGGCGACGGCTCGAGCTCCGATCCGGAAGCAAACGGCGACATCGAGCGGTCCAAATGAGCACGAGCTCGTCCTCCTAGTCGATTCCGGCGGCGATCACCATGCTAGAACAGCGGCGCGAGCACCGACGGCCTGGATCTGGACATAACAAAGCTTGAACGGCGGCGCGAGCTTGGATCTTCAACCTTCGACTGAGTATGGACAGAACAAAGCTTGAACGCCATGAAATATTAGATTGAGAAATGAGAATCTGTTTTGTTACGTTTTATTGATCATCTATGTGTCCTCATTTTGTTTATGGCAAAAATTTCACTTTTAGCCTGACGTTTCTTTTGCCCAAATGACAATAAATTTAGTCTTGAGCTAAAAGGGAATCTCTTGTATTTGGAAAATGTCTCATTGAAGAGAAAACGAAGTGTCGGTGTAAAATTATGTTGAATATTCTATATCAGAGAGAGAGAGAGATTATTTAATTTGATTTATTTTTATTTTTATTATTTAATTAAATATTAAAAAAATATCTATATGCCACATGTATGACATGTGTACAAACATACCAACTCAGCATGCCAGCTCATGAGTTAACGGGTGGGTACCAAATTGTGTGTGAAATAAAAATTTAAGTATTAAATTTAACGGAATAGAAGTGTAGGTACTAAATTGAGTTTTTTTGTGAAAGTTAGGGTACAAAAAAAAGTAATTATCCCGTTTTGTTATCATATACTTTGTGAATGTGCTTATTTGTTGTTGTACACAATTTTTACTTTTCTTTTCTTTCATTCCATTGTGTTTTTGCTGCTAAATCTGCTTCTATTTTATTGTTTGAATGCATCACTGTTTTCTCTCCATATTTTTTGTATTGTACATGCATCATGTCCGTATCATTTTGTCATTGGCATATTGATGTGTATATTTTCCTGCATCGTCATTGTGTGTTGCTATATATACGTCGGGTTGTGGATGGACATCGGGAGAAGGACGTTCGCCGCTTTGCTTGCAGACGGAGTTGATGCAGATCGTGCTTCATGGAGGCCCAAAGTTTTTGGAGAGGAATGGGTGAGCATCCGCCAACGGCAGCAACGCCTGGACCGGCATGGATAGAAATTGCGATGTCACGCGGATTGCTATTGCGTTGTTACGAATTAATGCGGACATAGCGTAAATGACGTACTCTCTCTCATTACACCATTTTTGTTTTTATGAATTTCAAGGGTCATATATGGATGGGCTTGCTTGCTGACATCCGTAAAGGTCCATGTGAGACTGCACATGGAGAGGGGGTCGACCGCTCACAGAGACCAGGTCGACTATGCAAAGGGTTAAACTACGCACAGAGGTCTTCGCAGAGGAGACGAGGTTTACATAGATTCCGGTGAAGGACGTTTCTGCTCAGGCGAGCTCTTCCGCAGATGGTGATAAGCGCGTTGATCGATGCGGACGTGATCAATGCAGACTGCTTCTTCACTACGCGGGTTGCTCTTCTCCTGACTGCGCAGACGGAGATATATGGCATGTTGGATTTCTGGCAACGCTGTTGAAGAAGACGCATGTGTGGAAGTGTTGAGGTATGGATGCGGTAGCTAGAGCTTTGGATCGCAAATTAACGAGGCGCGGTGGGAGCATTTTGCAGGTCGACACAATTTTTTAGGGAGAATAATGTTTGGGCCTCTCTAATTAGTTTCTAAAAGGTAAATCAAGCTCATAATAAAAATTAACCATATAACCTTGGGCTCACGCAGATAAGCTTGGACAAATGGACTTATAAGTTCTATATTTTAGAGAATATTTATCTTCAATCGGTGTAGGTGATGGATGAATCACCTTCTTTCTTTTAATATTAATATTTATTGAACTCCAATTCGGCTTTATATCTTGGCATGCTTCAATTTCGTTGCTTTTGTATTTGTGAACATGTCTTCCATGCTTGTTTGAAATTTTCTCTTTACATCTCGCACCATGTTTTCTTATACTATTCTCTCATCATGTAGCTTTCACTGAAATGGTTGGCGGTTCAAAGAGGATTCAGATCACCACCTGGAAGAGTGATGATCCAGAAAAGGTGGTTCCTTCCATTGATCATGTTTTGGTAGACATTGCGGCTTCTGTGGTTCCTACAGCTCCCCCATCACCAAAGCAAAACGAGGATCTCTCCAGAGAATTGATGATTCTTTGTTTCAGAGAAGAGCTTATTGGTGGGAGCGAAGATGAAAGCGAATCTTTATTTGAGAAAGTTCATATTGCTGAAAAGACGCATGTGAGGGAAGAGGACAAAGATGCTCCAGTTCCAAGTTCAGGGGGTCTTTTGCCCTCCAAGGAAGTTCGAGAGTTGATCATGTCTTCTGTCATCATTCCAACTGTTCCATTTCCAGCCAGAGTTCAAGAGCACATTGATGCAAAGCCTTTTGTTCAATCTCTTTCTGGTATCAACAAAGGGTCTCAAGCTCGTCTGACAACAGAAGAGGACTGAGCGAAACTTTGGGATACTCAATACATCGACCCTGTTGAGTTCTCCTATCGTATGTATAAGGAGAACAAAGGGCTTGAACTTGGAGAAATTAACATATATATGTCATACTTTGCAGCGGGTCTGACTCTTCCGCTGACCCATTTGTAGCTAGAGTTTTCTCTCATTCTGGTGCATCGTTGGGAATGTTGACTCCGGGCTTCATCAAGAAGGTGGTTTCCTTTGTTGTTCCGTGACACTTGAAGGGACGTGAATCATCCCTTGATCTCCTTTTCTATTTGTGCTCCAAGGCTGTTAGAACACCTAACAAGAAAGTTAATGATAAGTTGATCATTGAGTAATTTTACTCTGTCAACGGTCGCTGCCGACTTTTGAGCCACATTTATAAAAAGATAGACTACTGGTTGACGAAGATTTTCTATGGCCCTAAGACGCTTGAAGAGTTTTCAAACTATAATAATATGACATTAGCCTTAATACTGATGGATCTTCCTTCTACTCAAGGGTACGACGTCCACTTTCTGTCAAAAAGGAGTGATCCAATACTTCACAGGGCTTGGAAGAATGCCATATGAATGGGTTACTCCAATTCTCACTCCCCACCGTTGGGTTCGTGACTTCTCATTGCTTATCCATGGAGATCCTACCAATCTAGTGTTTGCCAAGGATTGTCCTAAACCTTGCAGATGTCGCCGTCATGAGAGTGAGGTTATTTGTAGAAGTAAGTTATTACTACTTCAGAGTTTTCTGTTGGTATATGTATACTTCGTCATCTATATATAGCTAATTATCCTTTTGGGCTCTTTTGAGATATTCCCGGCTGGTCCTAGGCGGATCGGGATAAAAAGAACAAAGGAGAAATTTTGAAAAGGTGGAAAATATTGAGCGAGAGTCCCATCTACTACGTCTCGACAAACATCAACTACGACAAAAAGAGACAGGTTGTCGTCGCTGCTGGCGAGCAAGAACCACTTCCAAGTTGGCAACCACGTCAAATAGGGTGGTGAGTGAGTCTGCAGGCCAATGGAAGGTCCTCAAGACTCATTTGGGGGTTCATAAGAAGGTGGAGGATTTTGGGGGTCCTTCAGCTGAAGAAGAGTTGACATCAATGTCACCTACTCTAGTGGTGGGAAACCCTAACGTCAAGGTCGTTCTTACTTTTGTCATATCTCCTTTTCACGAAATCAAGGATCAGTTCGTGGTGGAGACAGAGGATACTAAAGAAGATTATGATATGGTGCCAACTCTAAACGAAATGATGAAACGCCTAGCCGGTGTAGACAACATCTTGTATGAAGTATTCCTTTATTTTGTCTCTTTGTTTTTCTCCATTCAATTTTCCCGAGGCATTCATTATTAACTATATCTCTATTTCTCTTTTTCAACTCATTTCGATTCGAAATGAAACTATGATTGGCTTAAGGCAGATTGCGAGAGGTAGTACGCGGGACGCCTACTCAAAGTTGTTGTTCGTATTGGAGGCTGAGAGAGAGAAGAACGCCAAACTGGAATAGTGCAATCAAGCTCTCTCAGCTCAGTTAAAGAAGTGTGAAGTGTTGGAGAAATCTAACCACGATCTTTTGGCTAAAATGAAAGAGAGTGAAGCTGTGCGTTCCAAAAAAAAAAAAAAAAAAAAGCTGTGCGTTCCTCTATTAAGAAGAAGCTTAAGATTTTGGATTCAAAGTATAAAGAGGAACATGCAGAGAACCATAAGGTACTTCATCTTTTGTGCTCTTCATTATAAGTTCCCTTTTTTTTTATAAAGAGTTTCCTGTCTTTTCATTTGAAGCTTTCTACCGAGCTGATCAGAGTTAATTCTGGGACGTCTAGGAAGATGCCTTCAGCTGCAGACTATCGCCTTAGCAGAGACCAGTATGAATCGGTGGTGAAGTCTTTCAAGTGCTCTAGGGACTACAAGGATGCTTGGAAAGATATGTTTTATACTAGCCAAATACAAGGGAAGAATGAAGTTTTAAGAGTTGGCATAGAGGGACGCCTTCTTATTGAAGAGGCCGCAGAAGAATTGTTCATCTCTCTATTCTATCTTCCTATCAAGAGGCCATCCGTAGTAGCATATCCCTTCTCTAAAGATGACTACATTAACTCTCGAAAATGTGATAATAGGGGATATAACTTAAGTAAGCCATGGGTGATGAATCCCTTTGATTACAAGTATTCCAAATGTTTCTCATTCCCTCATATTGATATTAAACGCATCATCGACACAGAGCCAACTTGGGAAGACGACGAGCACTAGAAAGAGAAGATGGGTCGCGAGATTGGTATTCCGATGGTCGAATCCATTCATCACAAGAAGGATGGTGATCGTCTTTCGCCTTAGCCTAGTCAAATAAATGAACCTCTCACCAAAACTTGATAGTTTTTTGTTTGTAATTTTCATTTCTTGTACGTACCATTTGGAGTTTTATGAAAATAAAATTTGGTATTTCTTTTATATCTTGATCTACTATGTATTTTTTACTTTGTAATGCTTTGATGTACGTCTCGTGACTTCCCAAGTGAGGCTTTGCATGAGTTAAATCCCTTGGGCTCATTTCAAACGTAGTTGTTCTTCTAGGCGACGTCCGCAGACGTCGTCAGCTCTATGAAGATAACAAGTCTCTTTAGGGGGTTATCAATATGATGAGTTAAGATATCCCCTCAGGTCCATGATCAATTCATAAGTGAGATTATATTCCTCAAAGATGCAATCTTACTACATGATAGAAGTTTTAACTTGTGGGGAGGCTTGACTCCCTTAATTGAAGGATGCTTAGCCCTTCAATTGTTACTATTTATCTGCAAATGATAATAATTTGACATACTCTTTCTGTTGAGAGATTATTCAATTTCTTGTGATGAGTTAGGAAGTCACATTCCCTGGACCGACTGTAGTTATGTTTGCCTTTGAAGACATGACTGACTAACGTGGAACTCATAGACTAGAGGAGGCTTGGCCTTATAATCTCTATTTTTCCATCCCTAGATGACAGGAACCTAAACTACTTCCTTTGTTGAGAGTTTTTCAGTTTCCTATAATGATATTGGAAAATCTATATCCCACTGACCAACCGCAATCATGCTCCATCCGGAGTCATGACCGTCTTACATGGAACTCATCAGCTCCCTAAGTAGAGCTTTCTGGCCTAGGCTACCAAGTGAGTTAGGTCTTGACTTTTGCCTACTCTGTCAAGTGAGATAACTTTCAATTTTTGTGGAGACAAAGTCTGCCGACCAACAAGAGTTGCAGTCGCTGTGGGACGTGCTTTCTCATACGCACGTTGAGCTGAAGCTTTTTAGAATAGGCGAGACTCTTTAACTTAAGATAAGAAAAGTTCCTTAGTCTTAATGAGGTTCCCAATTCTCTTCGTACTCTCCCTCTATCATCCCATTCATGCATGCTTCTACACCAAGGTCGTAGGAGTTTGGTGGAGTTTCAAATATGACTCCGAACTCGTCATTCACAAATCACATAACAATTATAGCTAATCAATTTTTTTTATTTAAAGAGTTGAAAAGATCCTTGTTTCTCAGAGACGGGAGGACCAAAATGTTTACATATAGAATTTCTTCCAGTTGTCAGCCTGCCAAGGATTTGGAAATTCATACCCATCTTTATCTGCCAATCGATAAGTGTTAGGCCTCACTACTCTGGTGATCCAGAATGGACCTCCCCAGTTGGGAGCTAATTTTCCGCTTGCAGGGAATTCACCATTGGCTTCATACTTGCGAAGTACCCAATCGCCAACTTTGAACTCTCTCTGCTTGACTCTTCTGTCGTAGAATCACTTTACTACTTGCTTGTGAGCAACCATGAGAAGATCTGCCTTCATTCTTATCTCCTCAGCAAAATCAAGGTCCGCAAGACGTGACCTGATGTTGCCTTCTTGATCAAATTAATTAGTGACCAAAGTTGGTATCTCATTTTTCACGGGCAGCACTGCTTCTGATCCATTCACTAGTTGGAATGATGTTTTTCCAGTTGCTAACTTGATGGTGGTCCTGAGTGACCAAATTGTCAACTGAAGCTGTGAAGTTGTTGATATCACTTCTCATGTTGTCTTCTGATTGTTCTCTTCAGGCCAACGATGGTGGTCCTGTTTGCATATTTTGCTTTACCATTTCTAAGAGGATGGCAAACAGATGACTTCCCACATTTGACCTCGTAGTCTTTGCACATTTTCTCAAATTTCTTGAAGAATTGAGTTCCATGGTCTGTGACCACCGTTCTTGGGAGACGGATCCTGGCAAAGATGTATTCCTTTACAAACTCCATCATATTCTCTTTTGTGATGCTGGAAAGGCCTCTTGCCTTTATCCATTTGGTGAAGTAGTCCATATCGACTATTACCCATATCTTTTTCCTTCCCGAATTATCTCCAGATTTCTCGAATGAGCCTATGAGATGAAGACCCCACATGCAAAATGGCTAGGTGAACAAGACTGGAGTTTGTTTTATGGCAGGTACTCTAAGGATGTCGGTATAGAGCTGACAATCTTTACATTTCCTAACAAGTTTTTCAGCGTTTTTCCTCATGTATGGCCAGTAGTAGCCCTGTCTAAGCACCTTCTTCGCCAGACTCTTGGTGCCAGGGTGATGACTATACATGCCTTCGTGTATTTCTTTCATTACTAAGGTAGGTTTTTCAAGGTACATACATCTTAAGAATGGTTTGTAGAAAGATCTTCTATATAGCGTCCGTGACGTGCTCACCACGTATCTAGCTAATCTTTTGATAATGGAATCAACTCCCACTAGGTCTTGAGGTAGTTTCTTATCTACCAAATAATATAAGATGTCGTTGATCCAACATCTTCGACAATCTATGATATCATTGATCTTGGCGCTTTTCGTTGTAGCTGGCACGTAAGCTATTTGGAATGTATACCTTTAGAGAGGTGATCATATCTAGACGCACAAATTTTTGAAAGAAAATATGCATTTTTATTTTCTTCTCCATGTACGTTTTGAATGTCCTAATAGTCGAATTCTTCAATCACTCGCATGACTATCTTCTAGTATTCTAGTAGCTCAGAGTTTCATACTTCATACCCTCATCCTACTTTATTGACAATCAATAGCGAATCACATCGGATCTCTAGCGTCTTCACTTCAACTCAATACCCATCTCCATTCCAGCTATCAAGGCTTCAAACTCAACCTAGTTGTTTCTCACTGTGAACATGAGCTTCATGATTCAAGTTTCTCAGAAGCCATCTAGCGAGAAGATCATCGCTCATGCACCACCTTCCTTACCAGTAGACAGACCATCAATGTGGAGGATTCACAAAATTTTCGGGAAGCTCTTTTGGGAGCTCATCCTATTCTGGTTGCTTCCTCTTTCTTGAGAGCGTAGATTTTTCTTTGGCCTTGGGTGGCAATGTTTTGGGAACACCAATGAGATGAGAGTCATTCTCCTTTGGTTCAATAAAACTATATTCCACAAAGAAGTCCGTTAAGGCTTGGCCTTTGATCGCGTTCCTTGGTTCGAAATGGATGTCATGGGAGAAGAGCCTACTGTCCACTGGTTAGGTCTTCCTCCAAAGTCACCATCCATCACCTTTTTCAAGGGGACATCAGTCACTACTATGATGGTATGAGCTTCAAAGTATGGCCTTAGTTTGATGCTTTCATGGTACAAGGCAAATGCTAATTTCTCAATCTTTGAATAGTTTAACTCCGACTGACCCAAGGCATGAGAGACAAAGTATATGGGTGGTTGAACCCTTTTTTTCTTTTTTTACAAAGACAACTAATATTTCTCTATCAGATGCCGCCAGATAAATTTTCAGTTCATCTTAGGCTTGGGGCCAGCTTTGGAATTTTGGCCAAGTGTAGTTTCAACTCTTTGAAAGCTTGACTACATTCTTCTATACATTCGAAGTTTGCATTTGCTTTTTTCAAAGCCTTAAAGAAGGGCAAGCCTTGTTCTACAAACTTTGAGATGAAGCGATTTAGAGCTATCATTCTGCCAGTCGATTGCTAAACTTATTTCATTATCTTGGGCTCGCCCATGGTGAGCAGAACCTTAATTTTTTCTGGGTTGGCCTCAATCCCACGTTCATTGACCAACACTCCTAAGAATTTTCTCGCACTAACTCCAAAGGAGCACTTAGTGGGGTTGAGTTTCATGTTGAACTTTCGGAGTGCGGTGAATGTCTCGCGAAGGTCTACTAAATGGGATTCCTCCTTTGGAGTCTTGACGATCATGTCGTCGATGTAGACTTCAAGGTTCCTGCCTATCTGTGATGTAAAGACCTTGTTGACATTCTTTGAGAGGTTTCTCCAACGTTCTTTAATCCAAAAGGCATGACAATATAACAATAAATTGAGTCTACTGTTATAAATGCATTTTTTTCATGGTCATCAGGATACATAAAAATTTGGTGATAGCCAAAAAAATCATCTAAAAAGAAAAGTGTCTATGACTCGCAGTGGAGTCTACAAGTTTGCTAAGGTGAAGGAGAGGGTAATCATCTTTAGGACATGCCTTGTTGAGATTAGTAAAGTCTATGCAAATCCTCCACTTTCCAGTATTCTCCTTTGGCACCATGACCATGTTTTGTCATCCAGTAAGGATATTTCACCTCCTCTATGAATCCTGCATCCAACAGCTTCTTGACTTTAACCTTGATGGCTTCTTCTTTTTCCTTAGAGAAATTTATTCTCTTCTACTTCACTAGGATGGACCCATAAATGATGTCCAGGAAATGCTCAGCGACTTTGCGATCCATACCAGGCATGTCCGCTGGAACCCATGCAAAGACATCAACATTCTCTCTTAGGTGTTCAATTAGCTCTTTTTTCTCTTTTGGAGTGAGGGACTTTCCAATCTTGAAGACCTTTTCAGGCTCAATATCACTGAATTTGACTTTCTCAGTTTTACTTCCTATTTCAAGGCACACTTCACTAACTCTAGGATTGAGGTCTCCGATCTATATGTTGATGCCACCACTTTTTTGTATAGTTGTTTCATCTTCCTTTCCATCTTCAACTTCTTCTTCAGCATTAGAAGGAAAATCATCATCTTCTTCATATGACAATTTCTCATTTTCAGAGTCGTCGTCCTTGCCCATGAGATCCTTATAAGCTGGAGTCTCATCTTATCCATCTTCCAGGTTCACCTTTTCAGAGTTCTGAGAGATGTCCTTCTTGGTGATAGAGCTAGATTTTTTGCTCTTTTCTTTCTTAGAGGCTGGGGCAGCAACGATTGGTTTCTTGGTGACAACCACTTTTTCTTTTTATTCGCCTCTTTTTTTTTTGGGTGATTCAGCTCCACCCTTTGGCGCGAAGTTCATTTTCGATGGTTCCTTCTGTTTCTCTTTTTCCTTAGCCGAATGGCCAACACTTCTCTTATCCTTTCCCTGTCTTTCTTCATGCTTTTTCAGTGGGTTCTACAGAGCAGGTTGTTTTTCTGCATCCTTAGATACTAGGTCCGACAGCGCCCTCTTGCGCTTCATGTCTAGAGATCCGTTCACGGACGAGAGATTTCGTTCATTCCATTCTTTTACCAAGTGCTCTTTATGACCAGAGGTCTGTTCACGGACGAGAGATTTTGTTCATTCCATTCTATCACCAAGTGCTCTAGCACATTACATGGACTGGCCATGATGGTTGTCATGCCCTCCTCAGTGAGGAACTTCATTCTCTGGTACAGACCACTAGAAACCATGCCAAATGCTTTGATCAGAGGCCGTCAAAAATGGCTTTGTGGTCGAAGGAAATGTCAATGACTATATGGTCACAGACACATCTCTTGGTCTTTGGATAACTGCCAAGGATGACAGGAATTAAGACCACTCCCTTGGTAGTGGTGATAGCATCATTGAAGTCTATCATGACTCCATTGAATTCTCTAAGTAGATGCTCTCTTAGTCCCAGATTCTTGTAGAGGTCCCAGTATATAATGTTGATTGAGCTGTCATTGTCAATGAAGAATCGCTAGACCTCGATGCTTATGATTCCTACTGAGATGTTTATGGGATCTTTCTTCATCACTTTTGGAGTGAGTTCCTCGTACGTAAAGAAGATGGTTTGTGACCAATCTACGTTCCTGTGTTCAGTTGAGGGTGGAGGCAAGACCTCTTCCCTTTGAAGGGTACAGATCTTTGCCTTGACTTGAGAGATAGAACATCTCTCCTCCTGGATCATCTGGATCACATGGGTGAAGTCACTGTCACAGGGACAATCGTCATTTCTTCCCCTCTTCTTTTCTCCATCATTTTTGTATCTGCGGTATTGGTTAATTTCTTCATTCTTGGCCCTGAATTGAGAGAGGTTGCCCTTGTCCATGAGATTCTCAATTTCCATTTTGAGGACGTAGCAGTCCTCTATGTCATGACCAACACCTTGATCCAAGACGTAGTATTCTTCTTTTTCTCGGCCTTGAATTTGTCCTGCTGAAGTTGTGGGCCACTTCATTTTCTTAGTTCAGTCTATGTATTCGAAGACATCCTGATAACTAGTGGTGTCCATGGGTGGGTTACCTGCTCATTGGGCTATATTTGGGCCCAAACCGCTCATTACAGGTTGGTGAAATTCGAAACCGCCCAAACCTCAGTCACACACTTAAACCGTCCATTTTTTAGAGTGAGGGTTATGGGCAGATTCACGGCAAATCGCCCATATATATTGGGCTTTGAAATAAAATCTTCATATTTTGTATATATAAACCATTATTTACATATTTTTCATTCATAAATTCAACAAAAATGATATTTTAAATCTTAAATAAATACAAATAACAAGCTCATCCACAATTTGAACATACATATCCAAAAATTTCAAAAACTTCAAGAAAATATGTTGGAACAACTAGGGCTGTGCAACAAT
>JAYMTA010004745.1:0-12253 GCA_036897625.1 Pelargonium cotyledonis
GGATGGCCGTTGCAAGGTGGATGTTTCAAGCTAGAATTTTCCAGCAAAATCCTCTCTTTTCTGTTTTTCTCTCGTTTTTGTCTCTCTTACTTACTGATTCAGCAGCTACATGAGGGGATAATATTAACCCCTAACTTACCATTTTCTTTTTTGGGTTTGGGCCAATTAAATGGCCAAATAGGAAAGGACCCAAACCCAACAACACAGACACTAATGATTTCACAGCATATACCAGTTGAGATTAAACAATTCCCTATCTTAAACAGGTGAAATGGATTCGGGTTCTGTACTCAGATGTTGCCACATTTACCAAAGACCAGGAGCTTCTAATATCTGGACAAGAAAAACCATTCAATTACATTGAAGGGTTCGTGATAATAAACAGAACAGGTCTCCTAAATAACTGGAGATCATCATTCAACCCACAAGACCCACTTGAAGCCAGTAAGTTCAAGTCTGATGGAAAAACTCTTTACTGCCTAGAGTTGGCCAAATACTTCAAGCAAGATGAGGCCAATGTAGTGAATCAGGTAAGCATGTTATGGCCCACCAGAAGCACATACATAAATATTTATAAAAAGCTTCAATAAACAAAAGGATCTTCCTTCTCAAAACTCATACATATATCTGTTTCTACGCACTGTGCAGGAGCTTGATAGCTTATTGTCCCAGTTAAGCTACATTCCATCAACACTTTTCGTCTCAGAAGTTTCATACGTACAGTTCCTTGACAGAGTTCATGTGTCTGAGGTCATGTTACGGTCAAAAGGCCTGTGGGAAGTACCACATCCATGGCTTAATCTTCTCATCCCCAAAAGCAAAATACACGACTTTGCTAAAGAAGTGTTTGGTAAAATCCTCACAGAGACAAGCAATGGCCCTGTCCTCATCTACCCGGTAAACAAATCAAAGTAAGAATCTGATAGAAAACCAAAGTATGAAATATGAATTAAAACTTTTCTTGATTACTGATATGTCTATTTTGGTTCTTTTTTTCTTCAGGTGGGACAACAGAACTTCAGTTATCATCCCGGAAGAAGATATATTTTACTTAGTGGCATTCCTATCATCTGCAGTTCCTTCCTCCACCAGAACTGATGGCTTGGAACACATATTAACCCAGAACAAGAGAGTTCTTGAATTCTGTGAAACCGCGCGTCTAGGGGTGAAGCAGTATCTGCCTCACTACACTACACAGGTAGAGTGGAAGGCCCACTTTGGCATACACTGGAAAAAATTTGTGAAGAGAAAATCTACTTATGACCCTCTGGCAATACTTGCTCCTGGCCAAAGAATATTTCAAAAGGCGACAGTACTGGCCTTGTCATGACACTGCCCACATTTTTATTACTTCAAATATGAGAATGCCCTTGACACATGTAGAAAAAGGAACAGATATAGGCAGGCCTTAAGCCAGAGATACTGTACATTGATTAAAACATTTATATGAAAGGTGGTTCTATCTTATGTCCATAATGGCACAAAAATTTCAGACATGTATGTTACCTGCAATGGCTTCACCAAAATGCAACAAACATGCCTCCACGTGATTCATGTTAGTGGTTTTGGTTTCTCTGATATGTATTTCTCGACAGATCTGTTTTGCTACATAATTTTGTTCTAATCCAGTTTCTCTAAAGTCTATTTCAATCTCAAAGTTGTCACCTTAAGTTTAAGGGGGCGTCAGATACTAAGCCAATTATAATAAATTGGGTTTTCCCACTACATTAATATCCTCAATTATTTGCAAGAGTTCAGTACTCCCCTACGTATGTGCAATTCCTGCCTTACTGTTATTGATCTTGGTTGCTAATCTTGATATAACTTTCTCATCTATGATAATTGAACTAACTAGTATATGCTTTTTTTCCACTTTGATCAATTTTCATGTTTATCTATAGTTGGCCCAAAAGAAGGAACCTATGAGAAATGTAACTCAAAAGGAGTGATCTTTTGCTGTTCAAGATATTCTAGCATCTTTGTCTCAGAAATGTAGGGCTCATGGCATCCAATAGTCTGCAGAAATTCTGTACCTATTCAACCTCAGTACTTGAACAACACACTCTTGGGTACCACAGATGTCCAATCATGATTTCAGAAAGCATATGAACAAGGATATGCTTCTGTTTTGCAAACCACTTGGAAGACTAAAGCAACCACATAATAAATTGAATTCCAGTTCACCATTGAACATGAAGGGACTTTTGCTACAGAAAATCACAAGAAATGAAGAAACCTAACTTAAATGGGATGTGCAAGTGGTGGTGTCCATAAATCAAACAAACACAGAAGTCCTTTCATGCCAGCAATTAGTACCGAGATTGTTGTATGCCGGTTTCCTATTTCAGTAGTAGTAGAAGTACCCTTCGGATAGTTTACTAATGTAAGAAACTTTCATGGTATGAGAAGTACCAATATGTGCATATATATACTTGAAAATGAATTACAAAAGCCAGAAAAGGAGAAACCAAGAACCCCACTTACCTGAGATGACATAAGATTCTTTCATCGAAAGACATTGCTAAACTCAATGCTGCCTTTTTCTGATGACTACAGCACACACTTTTGGAAACTCAGATACCCAATGAAATGATCCATTTTCTGTCAAAATATTAATAATAATACTAAAACTTCAATTCAGAAATTCAATCAGTGTCCAGTGGACTAGATTGGTTTTGATGAGTGCGGAAACAATTATTCCTTGTGGGAATCTAAGAAACAATAGCAACTCAAGACTCTTGCAATTTGCCTCAGAACTCAAGAATGGGGATCAAGAACAAAGTTGGCATATGGACAATATTTCACAAATCACAACCATCAGTCAATGAGATATAGTGTCCTGGCCATACCAACTTGATGTTTCACTACACTAACTGGTCTAGATTCCAATTATGATGACATAGCACCTCAAAGTGTAAAGTCCTAGCTATGATATATGTTTTTATAAAGTAAATATAATCAATATTCCTGAGTGGAGTTATTTGATGCTTGAACTTTGAAGAGCCAAAAAAATCCATTTTGTTTCTCACTCCTCCATTATCTTTTCAAGTTCAGTTCTTCATGTCTTCCAGTGATGTTTTATACGAAGTATTCCTTTCAACAAGTGCTCAAACATACCAAGGAACAAGCAGTCCTTATGTTTTACTTTCATACAATAACTAAGTTTTCGAGGAGATGAACTCGTTGTAGCAGAAAAAAATAGAACAATTAGTACTTAAAACTGGGGGAGGGAGAGACAAAGTGTATCACTCACATACATTAGTCCCTCATCCTGCTTTGTCCATCACTAGTGCGCAGGTTGCATCAAAGGCTGCTGAATCTTTTCAGAACCCTATTTAGAAATGAACAAACCAAGTTGGTAATACGAACATTTTGAGCAGTATGATTATTCATTCTCAATTAGAGCAACTTGAAAGTAAACAAACGTGTATGGTAATGTCTGAATAGACAAGCACCAAAGGACAGAGACAGACCTGAATTCGAACTTCGAAGGGGTTAACACCTACACCACATGATGCTCCACTGTGCCTTGATTCCAGAACACAATGATCCAAAGAATATTATGAGGTTATTGTAATGACGTTTATGACAAGACTTTGACCAATACGAAATATAGAAGCTCAACATATAGTAACCAGGCAAAAAGGATACAATAGTATATCATTAGCAGCTAAGCATTTTCCTCCTCCAGTACGAAACAACTAAGCAAAAGACATCTAAGAGTAGTGTTTATGTTAATCAAAATACTATACGGAGTTTTCTAAAACAGGACAACATGGTACATATTTTGAGTTCCCAACATATTTATTGACTAATCATACGGAAAAACAAAAAGTGAGTGAAACGTTTAAAACTTGAAATGCCTCCTTGAACTTTCTTCAAACACATTGAAGGCAATATCTGCTAACAGAAATATACATGAAATAGAGAACTTGAGTGAAGCTACTGATCACAAATGTCACTAAAACTTTCAAAAAGAAATCAAACAATCAAAGATTGACCCACAATTCCTAGTGAACAACATCTATTCTAGAGTCAATGAAATGCCATATTCAATTATGAGGAACCAAAATCAACCAATTAATCAAAACCTATTCAATCCAAAACATGAAATATTGAGTTTTTTCCGTATGAGAAATAGAAATGTGTCATTTAAACCACTAGGCAACTTACCTTTCCTTAGAACTTCAGACAAACCCATGTCACTGAATTGCCCACAATGTCACAATGATGCCGAAAAATGCCGGAGTCATCCCATCCAAGACTTAGAGCCTTGTCCGGATGTATTCCAAACAATGCCTCCCTAATCTCACCTGGGGTAAAACTCTCTATAAGGTCGAATTATGATCATCTAATACCACGCAACGTACCATGCTTCTCATATTCTCCAACTCCGGGTTTGAGATGTTAGTAACCTTTGAAAATACTTGATGATTAGGCCTGATAGATCTTCTTTAGAAGATACTGAAACTCTAGGCTTATTCTTCAGTTTTCCAATCTAATTATGCGGATACATGATAAAATCAAGTATTTGCGTCCCGTATTTTTCTTGATGTTTAATTATAAAAAAAAAAATCAATCTTATTTTTTTTCTGTTAAAAAAAATACTGTATATTTTATTATCGTTCAGAATCGTAGGTGACATGTACTAAAACTACCCTTTTACCCATTGAATAGTATCACATCTCACTCACACGCGCGCACGAACGCACACGTAAAACGAACCAAAACCCTAGTTGTTAAGGCGCATCTCCATCCCTGCGATTTTGCATCAGCAATGGCTAAATTTCCCTTTCAAAATCTCATCTTTTAGATGCAAAAGCATCTATCTTCATCTTCATTGTCAGAATCAAGTTCATTCACAGTTGATTATCTGGTTAACTCATGTGGGCTTACCACACAATCAGCCATTGCTACCTCTCAGAAGCTTCGCCTCAACGAAAACAACATCCAGAGGCTCGATTCGATACTCCATTTGTTCAAATCTCACGGATTTCAGAATACCCATATCGCCAAAATGATCCAAAAGTTCCCCATTCTGCTCAATAACTATAATGCAGATGAAAACCTGAAGCCCAAGTTGGACTATCTTGTTGAGAATGGCTTCGAAGGTTCTCATCTTCACCATCTGATCGTGAGCAATCCGTCCATTCTGTCGAATAGCTTGAGGTGTCGCATCAAGCCATCTGTGGAATTTCTCAAGTCATTTCTCGGAACGGAGGAGAGACTGAAGCTGGCTGCGGAGCGGAACTCGTGGCTGTTAACCAATGATTTGGAGAGAACATTGCAGCCGAATATTGAGCTCTTTCTGAAGGAAGGAGTTCCTGTCGATGCTATTGCCCATTTCTTTATGACGCATCCATCATATATGCAGTCAAGCGCTGAGAGAATGGCCCGTGGGATCAAAACAGTGAAACATGAATTGAGCATTCCCATTGACCCGGCTGCTTGTCCCAGCATGTTCCTACGTGCTGTTTCCGTATTGGCTTCTATAGATGTCTCTCTTTGGTCAAGAAGGGGCAAGAGTTTATTGGGTTGTTCTCAAGAGGAGGTTTTGTCCATTTTCAGGCGCTATCCTACATGTTTTGCTCTTTCAGAAGAGATGCTTAGGAGTAAAGTGGATTTCTGTTTCAACACTGTCCAGCTCAAGCCACAGGTCATCATTAATAACCCCAACTTACTCACATATTCTCTACCTAAAAGAATTCGTCCGAGGTACAATGTGTTCAAGCTTCTCTTGTCCAAGAAGCTGCTCTGTGAGGACTGTAAGAATGCTAAGCTGTTCGTATTAGGTGAGGACAAATTCTTGAACAAGTTCTTTACTCCGCATTTGCTGCAAGTCCCAAATTTGTTGGAGATGTACACCAAAGACAAAATGAAAAAGAACCCTGAACAAGTATGTTAAGCTCTGGTAAACAACAGTTTTTTTTTCATCTTCTTTAGTTGAATATCTGTTACTCTTGGCCACTGTTCTGTGTGTGGTTATTATGTGTCGTTGTGAGAGGATCCATTGAGAAGACGCATATTATCTTAGTGAGGATCTTGCTGTTTAGGTTATAATATTTGATTAGGGGGTTTAAATTCAGAGTTCGTTAGTTTCTTCAAGAAACTGATGGTTCCAAACACACTTGCACACACGCATATATATCACTTCCCTTTTATACTAATTAAAAAGTGTTTTGTCTGAGTCCTCTTTTCTTCAACTTCACCATTTTGTGCCTTGCTTATGATGACCTTTAAATTACAACTTCTAGTTCTTTCTTTGGAACTTCAATGTTAATCACATAAGCAATCTTTTTCTTTTTCAGATTCCATTTTCTTACAATTTGCAAATGAACAAAATTGCTTTTATAGCTTTGTACAATTGTCCTGGTGTGGAACTCAGTCTTGTGGTTTGCAAATTTGTATTATAGCTGAGCTAAGATACAACATAATCATTGAATATATCTGGTTTTCTGCAGGTCCTGTCACAAACTCGAGAGTCTAGAGGACCCCTAGTTAGAGAGGCATGAATGAAACGGTGTACTCATGGTATTGGCTAATGTTGTGCGGATAGAATAAGGATCAAGTTAAGTAGAGCTATTTTGCAACAATGTTTCTCAAAGGAGGAAATGAACTATTTGTGATGTGTTTTGAGTGAAGGATCTATAATTGTAGCTTAATTTAAATTTGTAAGGTTTGATTTGTTCATCTGGACAATTCTTCAGCTGTGGCACCTACTTCTGTAAATTTTCCTTCACGATCTCTGCTGATTGTAGATTTGTGTTGCAGATCAGCTTCTTGACCAATGACCTCTTGTCTATCCCTTCCTGTTTTCTGCTAATTTTAGTTCACAAACTTTGTGATTGAGCCAAGTGATGACTGTTTTGTTTCTACAATTTCATAATTTGTGGAAATCATTGTTTAAAAACAAATTCATAGAGTCGTCAAGGTACATGGGAGTTTGTCTATTTTTAATAGTATTGTGTCAAAAATGATCTTGTGGCATTAATTTGGTTTCATTTGAGAGGTACTCTATGCATCAAATTATAATCCATCCGTCTTAAAATAAGTGTTCGTATTTATATTTTGACAAAATATGTGTCTGTTTTATGCAATAGATGTCTGTGTCTAGTAATTATTAAACCTAATTATAGTCTTAATTCTCCATTATCAATCACCTCTACGTACCTCTATTCTACCGGTGCCCTTGACATTGCACATCGTTGGTGGACATTGAACTTATAACACAATATTACGATAAATTTTGTGGCAAGCAGACATAACAAATAACATTTTTAATGTGTCGTCCTTACCATAAAAAAAATAGGCGCATTTGTATATTTTTTAAAAAACAATTAACTGGTGACTAACATTAGCACAAAGGAAGAAACATGATAGGAATGACAACAGGGCGGGGTGCGGGTGGATTCTGCATTTCTAGTCTCATCCATGTCTCTTTTCCCTTTCACTATCCCCGCTCCATTTCTCGTCGGGGAATAATCTCCGTCCCATTTTTTTTCATTGTCCGGTCTCCGTTTTGTGGGCCCGTCATTTTCAGAAATTATAAAATTACAACAAATTAGGATTTAAGCTCCCTCAACGATGTAAGATGGGCCTTTCCAAAGGTCCGTCAATAGTATAAGTTAATTTCTAAAGTTGAGCTTAACGGGCATACGAATTCAAGTGTAAATACTATATAACATTACAATTTGGGCCTATAAGTGGTCATATTTTTTCTCTTCTTCTATCAGAAGTTATTAATCTTCATATAAATATTGAAATTGAAAAGGAAAATACAGAGAATAATTTTCCAATTATTGGATGACAGTAACAGTTTCAGTAAAAAAATGTTAATATCTTAGATTTAACCATTGTTAGAAATTATTATACTCATCGAAGCACTTTGTGCTAACAAAATTATCAACTATTGTATTACAGATAACTGACAATTAATGACTTTTGTGAGTTTAAGTTACAGATATCTGCATAGATTGTTTTATGCGTATTGTTTAACTCTGTCATCTTGACACACTAGATTACGCTTGTTGTTTCATCCATGTTTAAATCTTAAGAGCTTCTCAATTCTTAGAGATGCACATGTTGCATGCGTGGGATGACTCGCGAGGACCCCAAATGTATTTTAGGACATCATCTCAACCGAAAAACACAAACATTAATGTGGTGTAGTATCAAGTATGTGTATACGTACTTATGTAGATAGTGAGTGAGTAATTATATATACCGTTTGTGTTGCCAGATAATTAGTAGGTATAGGTTTTGAGCAAGTGATGATTTTGAGCTACTACTTCCGTTGAGGAAAGTGAGCAATTTGATTTTGTTTGAGCAAGTGAACGATGATTGTGTTGTGGCTAGGCTAGGCTCCTACAAGTCAACAACAAGAACAAGAAGAACTAGTCACATATGTATGATGAATGATTATGGACATTATTATTTGCAAATGATAGGTCCTACTCTGCTTCTCGACAGCATGAGTACAAATTAAGGCCCATTAAGGTTCCTCACCATGTTCTTCATGTAGGTCTTGTTTGGCAACACTCACAGCAAGAAATTTCATTTTCCGCAACAGCCAATTCAGTCGCTCAAACTCATGTCCTCTCGCGAAAAGTCAATAATTGGATGTAACTAAATGTATTGTCACGGAAAGTCTCATGTGCACAATTGAAACTAGTTTGTCACGAAAAGTATAGTTTTGTGGGACAAAAAAATTGTCACTAATAGCATAAAACTCCAAATTTTCATCATTATTGAGGAGAGCTTTAGTTCACGTCAGCTCAATAGTCATTGTTTTTAAACCCAATTCATGGCGACTACTTATATTTGGTTGTTACCAAAAGTAAAAATTTTTGTAGTGACTTTTTCACATGGAGAAGCTACTAACACATCTAATTATATACTACAACTTGCGTCTGTGCGTGCATGTGCGTTTTGGTTATTTTATTTTTACCACCCTTGTTTGTAAAAATATAATTTTAAATTTTGTTTGTTTTTGGTTCAACACACAAAAGAACTTTTATTGGATTATACGATTTTTTTATCAAACATGCATGCTTTTAAAAGTTATTTTGAAGTTGTTTCTGGCTTTTAATTAGAGCTACCAAACAAGTCTTTAGACATTTTCTTTAACCCAAAACGAAATAGAGATCAAGATGAGGTTTAATAATAGAGAAGTTGGAAGAGAAATGGAATTGAGTTTGGCAATTGCTAGCTTATGCTTAATTATCAACAATATTTTCTTGCAAATCCCCTAATAAACCAGACTTAATTAAATAACCTCATAAGATATAGCCATAGAGACAAAGAACCTGACTCACATGTGATACTATCATAAAACAAAATATATATGGATTATAATATATGCTTCTACTATACAATAAATTATTGCAACACAACAAAATTATTCTTAATTTTAAAAAGCAACAATAAATATAATATCATCTAAGTGTGTGTATATTTTCTTTTTTAATTTTTTTTCGTAGATATTTAGCTCCCTTAATTATCATTAGCTCTTATATGTTTGACCTTAGCAAATGCATTTTTTAAAGAAAAAAAAAACTATTGTGAATTAAACACATTTATAACAAAAACACATGCCCAAAAGGCCTGCATGTTTGCACCAATTTGAAGGAATTAGCCAAGCAAGTTCTTGAAATCTATGCATGTTACAAAACCACAACAATATCCCCATAATCTCGTATTAATATCTGTTCATGCACTGACACACACTTAATTAATTAATTTAATGCCATGAAAACGTGATATCCACCTCCATGGAACAAAAATAATATTACATATACATTCAGAAAAATAAACGAAGATTAAATCATAATAACACAACTCAACAAGAAGCTAGCAATAAAATTTTAAAAAAATAAAGAAGATTTGTGAAATAATTAATAAGAAATGAAGTGAAATTGAAGAACAAGAGGAGCAGACCAAGCAGAGTCACATCCACGAAAGCCATGGCTGAGAGAGAGCACATGCACATGGAGGTTTCAATTTTTACAGCCTCTCTGCTTCGTCTTCTTCTTGTCTTGTAGCTTAGGTTTTTTTTTTTATTTAAAATTTGGTGTCACCATTCATGTAGAGTTCTTTAATTTGGCATCTTTTGGTTCCTACCATTTTTTGCTTTTTTACTTGCTCATGCAATACAAATGATTCCCTCTTGGAAAGTGGTTTGATCTTTTTTACACACAAGATCCTCTCATGTCTTTTCTCTCTTTTCCACTGCTGATGAGCTTTCATGAAAGTCTCTTTTCTTTTTGGATGAATATATATACACACACTGCTTCCCTAGCTACTTCAATTATATCGAGCGATGCATGGTGGGATGTGTTTTATTTCTATATGGGAGATTTGTAAGAGCTTAGAAAAGTTGTAGGGTTGTGATTTTGGATTAAGTACTAATTAAGGTATGGATGATAAGTGATGATCCTATTTTGTTGGGGTCAACTATGCATATTCTAACTGTTGTCGTCTTGATCACGTGTAAGAAAAGTTGAAATTAAAATTGTTCTAAGCGCTAAAATTCAACGTCGATGGTTGATGGTCGAGGAACGATGACTAATTAGTGTACGTATGGCTTCAGCCAACACTTGTGACTTGCACGAGGCAACACTGCAAAGAACGGTGACCCCAAGCTGGTTCTGGAACACCTCCTTGAGCGTGAGAATAAGATCTCGCACGTAATTCTAGTATCTCTGGATAGCGTTTTTATAGAGATAAGCTGGAGAGAGGGTGAATATGGAAATGTGATCTTCTCATTCTCTTACCGAGAAAATAGTATATATACTAACCACCAATAATTTTCATGTGTCGACACGTGATTAGTTAATGACGATGTGGAGTCCACTTCAGACCCACTTTGTAGTTGGAGCTCTAACTTCTCCGGGCGTGTTGCACGCGGGCTATGAGTGACGCCGACATTGTTGTGCATCGAACAATACACAAGTCAAAGTCAGGTTAACTTAAGACAAATTCAAGTTGATCATTGTGATTTTAAAATTTTAATGAAAAATCAACCTAATTTAGGTCTCCACAATTTTTCTTTGTCCTCACTTTAAAGTCATTTTGAGTTGCATGAACTCTTCTCCACATGCAGAAATTTGCTGCTTTAAATAGCAATGTTTTATTTAAAGTCATATACTATCTCCATCCTAAAATGAGTGTACTCATTTCCATTTTGAAAAAAAATTAAAGAGAAGTTAGTTAGTGTGGTATGTTTACTATTGTATCCTCATGATCATGTATTGAGAGATTCTAGCTAACTTTGTATAAGGATACTATTGACAATTCATACATAACTAACTTACTAGAAAGAAAACAAGACACTCATTTTAGGACAAAAATACAAGAGAAACATAACACTCATTTTAGAACGGAATGAGTATTTCATTACATGCTTATGTCGTAAGTTGTTACTTTCTACTAAGTGACACCTCCTTACAAAAGAAAACCATTTTATTTCCATTTATTTTATTTTCTTCCAACTTTTCACTGAATCAGACAATATGATTGTAGCAAATCTCGTGGACTTCTCCCGCCTACAAGGCGTACTTAGGGTTTTAGTTTGTTTGGGTGGGCGGCGGCGTTTACAGAAAGGCAGGAGGGAGGCGGCAGAGGTCAGGTCATGTTGGTCCAACAGTGCGGCGACGGAAATCTAGGGCGACGGCGTGCAGGTAAGCGTTTTACGGAGAAAAGGCTAGGGCTTGGTGCCGACGAAAGGAGGATAGTCGGGGTGACGATGTAGCGGAGGGAGGCGGCGGCGCTTCAAGGATGAAGGACGAGGCCGGGTTCAGATCTGTGGTAGAAAGAGGGTTTTTCGGGTTGCGGGCTTGGTCCGGTCGGAGAGGCGGAGCAGGAGGTCGGGTTCATGGATTGCGGGAAGGTTTGCTGGGCATAAAGTTTGTAGCCATTGCGTTGTCGGCAGTTGCTGGATGGGAAGGGTGAAGCCGATGTACGGCTGTGGGGGGGGGGCCAGGTGGTGTCGGGTCATGATGCGACGGGACCGGAGCGGCTGACGCGTCGGGAAGTCCCGGGCCTAGCGGGAATTTTCTAGGCAGACCTATGATGGACATGGAGCTCATCTTAGGCTCTATGGCGTTGGATTTCTGATTTGTTATAGGAGAGTTTATGTTTAGTTGACTTGTTTTCTTTATTTTGAGGATTGCTCTGTTTTAGTTGAGGATTGCTTTATTTTGGTTTGTTTTGGTTCAGTTGTTTATTTGTTTTGAGTCGTGTCTGAAATCAGCAT
>JAYMTA010004746.1:0-12252 GCA_036897625.1 Pelargonium cotyledonis
GACATAATATGTAAATCAAAATTTAGCAAGGATGTGCATAGCTATAATAGTCTCATATCATGTGCACTTGACCTCCATGGTTTGATCATAAAGAAACCTTATGATGTCTTTATATGCTTGTGCAAGTCCTCTCATTAATTCATTGACAAACACTTCTTTTAAATCTTCTGAAACAAACAAGCAACATAACTCCATTTAAAGAAAAAAATAATGCATATAATGCACATTGCCAATTGAGTCTGCAAATGGAAATTGCATTACACTTTGTGGTAGGGCCTTAGAGAAAGCAAGAAGTTAAACCAAGTGAAATAGACTGGTTTTTGTCTCTATCTGTTCTTGGATAGGAATAGGATTAAGATGATCCGGATAAGATGGCAGCAACGGCGTCGTTTAAAGCAATTTGGGAGAGAATTCGCTGACATGACATCCATGTGCTGCTCACGTGATTATTATAATCTACGTGGCAAGGGGTTTAATTAAAATTGAATACGAGTATTAAAAATAATTTAATATAATATCTTACGGATGTGCGTGTGCTAATGCCACGCTTGTTCATCTTATCGCCACTTCCTCGACGCTCTCCAAGCCCAGAAACCTGCAACACACCACCCAAAATCCTCCTGCAATGCCGATTGATTGATTGATTGTACGAATATGCCCACGAAACCCATTTGTCGCAGCTCTTGAGGCTCACTCCGACTCGGATCTTTCACTGTGCTCCCATGGAGCTCTCCTCTCCCTTCCTCCACCTCCAGAACCATCCTCGTCCCCAGCTTCCGATTTCTCTTTCTCTTCCTCATTCCCTCCCTTTCCGGGCCAAACCCACCTCAAATACTTGACACCCATTTCCCGAAATTTCAGTATCGTCGCAGTAGACTCGCAGGAGCTGCCCAGAAACAGCCCCCAGAGATTGCTCAAGGAGCTCGCGGAGCCGTAGAAGAGACACAGCTCCGAGGAAAAAGGTGCCTCCGAAGAAGTTTATACTGAAACCTCCATTTGAAGACAATAAATTAACACAAAGGTTCCTCGAGAGCCCACAATTGTCTCTCAAAACATTCCCTCTGCTGAGCTATTGCTTGCCCTCTTCGCGGCTCAACAATGCCGACCAGACCTGGATCGACGAGTATCTGCTCGAAGCGAAGCAAGCTCTCGGGTACCCTCTGGAGCCGTCGGAGTCGTACGGAGACGACAGCCCCGCGAAGCATTTCGATACGTTGCTGTACCTGGCGTTTCAGCATCCGACGTCGTGCGAGAGGACGAAGGCGCGGCACGTGAGGTTGGGGCATTCGAGGTTGGGGTTTCTGGGTCAGTACGTGCTTGAATTGGCGCTTGCAGAGTTTTTTCTGCAGCGGTATCCTCGGGAGCCACCGGCGCCTATGAAGGAGAGGGTGTTTGGGTTGATCGGGAAGAGGACCTTGCCCAAATGGATTAAAGCTGCTAGCTTGCAGAATTTGGTGTTTCCTTATGATGATATGGATAGGTTATTGGAGAAGGAGCGAGAGCCACCTGTGAAGTAAGTTTCGATCCTGTTTTCTCTTGGGTTGCAATTGTTTTGCATGAAGTTACAAAAAAGTTAGATCTTTTAGTGAACTAGTCTTTTGTTGTTGAAATTGTCATAGTGCAGCATGCTTATAAGTAATCACATAAATGGGTGTTATGTTCATTTGAAAATTCTTTAGAATACTAATGGAACTGAATGTTTTAAGCTAGGATATCACGTAATCGCCCGAGAATAGTTTCAAGTAGATTGTTTACGGAGTAATATTTAGTCTAATAGATAGAATTTAGTACTTGGTTCGATGTTATTCGAAAATCATTGTATCAAAATTAGCATGTGAGATTTGTGCCTCCTATCCCAAGATGTAGCTGTAATATCTTGGCTTTCATACGCTATGGCCTTCATTATTTTTTAATACCGGTTCTACAATATTAATAAGTTTTAAATAACAATTTGATTTACTACAAGGAAGCCATTCCCCAAACATTGTTGGGGTTGGCTAAAAGAATTCCTCTTAGCAAAACTCTTTGCGATCTCCATCATATGAATTTGGAGCCTCTTCGGGGCCCAAGCACCCAGTTTCATGTAGCATGCTTGGAGGGCATTCTAGCACTAGGAGTTTATGGTACTATAGTTATTTGTTCCCTAAAATGTGTAATTCCATTAGATGTATCGTGAGTTCGTGCAAGATTAAAAACTGGGAAGAGAAATCCATTTCCATATCTACCATCTTTTGCATGAAGTAATGTCAAGTATTACCGTTTGTCCTCATTATTTTTGCCGAACTTTGAGTATAGATTTTATTTTGCAGCATACCGGCTTAGTGTCTAGTTTTTATACATTTTATATCTCACCTTGGTAAGATTCTTGACATCCTCACATTATGCTTCTAGTTGTTGACTTGGTGGCAAGGTTGTATTGCATGAATAATTTAGCTGGTAAACTGTAAATGTACTATAATTAACACACAATTAATTTTGGGCAGGTCTGTGTTCTGTGCTTTGTTTGGGGCAATCTATTTGTATTTCGGCATGCCAGAGGTTTACTGTGTTCTCTTTGAGGTATTTGGAATGGATCCAGATGCTGAGGACTGCCAGCCTAGATTAAGACGACAACTTGAAGATATAGATTATGTGTCTGTTGAATTTGAAGGCCACAACCTCAGCTGGCAAGGTGTTGCTACGTATAAGGTAGCCTCTAGTATGTTTATCTTTTTTCTTCATGCTTTTCACTTTTCAGTCAGCTCGGATTCAGAAATTAACCTGAGTACCAATTCATACTCTCTTTATAGCCACCTGAAGATGCACTTTTTGCACACCCAAGGCTTTTTAGGGCCTGTGTTCCACCTGGTATGCATCGGTTTCAAGGAAACCTGTGGGACTATCAGACCAAACCCCAAGTTATGCAGGCGCTAGGGTATCCCTTAGCAATGCAGGACAGAATTCCAGACATTACAACAGCCAGGAACATTGAACTTGGACTTGGGCTGCAGGTATTCTTGTAATCCTTGGCTAGTTCTCTTATCATGTTGCAGTGCAACCTACACTGATATAACAAACGAAGCGTACCGAGTAACTTGAGCAATGCTTATTATGGGAATAAAGTTAACAGAATTGATGATTGATGGTCAATTCTGGGTTTATGGTAAATTGGGAAACTTAACTTGCCTCTTGTCCCTAATGTTTCATTGTTCGTGTTAATGCAGCTTTGTTTCTTGCATCCATCAAAACACAAGTTTGAGCATCCTCGGTTCTGCTACGAGCGATTAGAATATGTTGGCCAAAGGATTCAGGTAATATTTGCTTTTTTTTTAGAATGATGCAGATTCGCTTTACCTTCCAAGAAACCAACTTTTACTTCTTATGGTTAGTAATTTGAGTGAAGCTTGGAAACCCAATTTGACAGTCAAACGTTTGATCGTTGTAGGATCTTGTGTTGGCGGAGAGGTTGCTTATGAAGCACCTGGATGCTCCGGGAAAGTGGATACAGGAGCGGCACCATAGGCTTCTTATGAACAAGTTTTGCGGGAAGCACCTGAGAGACAAGTATCGACACTGGCACATAATCTACTCGGATGAGGCTATTGATTCATATGAAAACAATCGGAGTCTGAGAAACCCGTCCACAACTGCTGTTCAGCAAGCTATTCACAGGCTTGTGTATACTGTATACGGGAAGCCGGATGTAAGGCGCCTCATGTTTGATGTCTTTGATTTTGAGCAAACCCAAACTAAGGAGGTTTCTTCAAGATACTACACGAAAGCAATTTAGTTGCACATTCTTGATATTTAATGTTAATATGTTGTAGCTGCTATTACAATGTATATATCATCACCCATTTCACCAAAAAGTTAACATTGTTGATATCTGTTTTGAAACAAACATGTGAGTACGCAAGGGTTGGTAGCGTTGTTGACAACACAGACTGCGTGAGTGGGAGAAGCGTTTGCGATTGATTCCTACTTAACATATCTATGGAGAGATGAATATTTTAAGTGTGAACAAAATCAGAATGAAAATTAGTTTGAGTGTATTAAAATGACTAAAGAGTGTAAACCGCGAGTGTGAGTGTCCGCTCAAAAAACTCGTGGTATAAACCGAAAAACAAGCATGTGAGTGTTATTATTTGAAAGAAGGAAAAAAAAACTCAATTTCTCTTAACCAAAACGAATCCAACGGACGCCACAAAAAATCAAAGCACCACCGTTTTCGCCACGTCCAGAATCCGCGCGCACTCACATATCGTATCCAAGGAGCGCACCACACACAAAACTCTCCCATCATCGGGGGATATTTTATTAAAACGAAACCGAAGGTGATTGCCGCAGAAACCGAGGCAGGAAGGCAAGAAAACGCAGCTTTGTTGGTTACGTTGTCGCGCGAAACATGGTATTGTTAAACCAAATGGGCACATGAACCATACCAATAATAATCGCACCCACACAACAATCCTCCACCGTTTCCTGCTACTCTGCGCCCTTTCGGCCTTGCGTGCGCCGGTTGCGCACGGCCCTATCCTGCACACCCCCTCCTCCTCCTCCTCTACTACCAATCACACAACCTCCTTCGTCCCCAACCACTGTGACATTTTCAATCACGTCTTCTTCGATTCCACCAACGCCGCCGAGATCTTGTCGCTCCGAGCCATGTCGAAGGCCAGAGTTTACGCCGACGTCAATGTTGTGCGACCCAAGGAGTATTGGGACTACGAGTCTCTCATCGTCCAATGGGGGTAAAATATCCTAAACCCTAATTCTTGGGATTTTTTATTTGGGGATTGTGTATTGAATGCTGAGAAATTTTTAGGGAAAATGTAGGGTTCTGAAAGTGGATGAATGATTTGGAAACCTAATTTCAAAGTTTCGGTTTTTACAATTTAAGGTCTTTAGATATGATATCAGTGTAGTTATTTGATTGAATACCTGGTAGATACTGCATTCTGCCCAGCTGTGATCGCTATTGTACACTTGAGCATTTGATTTCTGGTGATTCTGGAGACCTGATTTTTCATTTTCCAAAATAAAAGGGCATAATTTGTTAGGTCACACAAGTTTTTTTTTTTTTCCTTCTTGAAAATACATCTTTATATATAAAATAGACTACATGACTTGGTACTATATGTAATTTTACAACAAACATGTCAAATTAAAATAAAGTTGTCTTCTTTACAAAGTAAAGTCAACTTCATTTTCAACACTCTAAGTTATTAGTCATTACAAACCATTAACAATAAGTTATAAACTAAACAAGCTAGCTAAGTTGTTTCAAAATTTCAATCCTTTGTAGTTTTCTTTTTTATTGATAAAATGGGATTCATGTGTCTGATACAATGCAATCCTTCACCAATGGCGAATCAGTTTTCATACATTCTGAGAGTAATTGCCTGACAACTGATGCAAGGGTGTATAGAACTTGAGAGAAGTCATTTGCAAAAATTCACATCTAATTTCACACATACAAGAGAAGAATGCAATGGTGTATGTCGGGACATTGGTTTTTGGGTATATTGAACATTATTTTCTTCTCTATATTCCTTTTAGTGATCAAGATGATTATGAAGTTGTTCGGAAAGTTGGAAGGGGGAAGTATAGTGAGGTTTTTGAAGGCATAAATGTGAACAGCAATGAACGGTGCATAATCAAGATCCTCAAGCCTGTTAAGAAAAAGAAGGTAAGTTTCATTTTCTTTGTCCATGAGACTGATTGCATATTAGTAAAAGGTCATTGCTTTTGTGCGTGCGCATGCCATTTGCTTGATGTTTGGTTCATTGGTTGAGTACCAGTCACCATCTATTGCTGCACTAAGCAGTGATTGGTGTATAGGAACTGCTATGTGCTGAGAAGTAGAGTTTTTATGCTTGATGGTTTCTTAAGATGTTATACGTTGGTTCATGCAGTAAGTATGCTGTAGGTTTATTAATGCAATGAGTATGCGATGAGTAACCTTTCTAATTATCCTTGTGCAGATAAAGAGAGAAATAAAAATACTTCAGAACCTTTGTGGAGGCCCAAATATTGTTAAGCTTCTGGACATTGTCAGAGATCAGCACTCAAAAACTCCTAGCTTGATATTTGAGTATGTAAACAGTACAGATTTCAAAGTCTTGTACCCCACATTGACTGATTATGACATACGGTACTACATATATGAGCTTCTCAAGGTACTTATACATTCAAATCACGCGAACTTTATATTTTAAGATGCCATATATTACTAGTTTGCTTAAGCCGCTAGCATAAGATGCCACCCCTCTAAGAATATGCTGTCAAAATACACATTAACTCTTTGATTGAAGCAAATTGTGATTTCCTACTTGTGAGGGACCCATCCTTCATTGTATGAAGGTTTTTTTAAATAATATATCCTATTGTTCTAGACCATTGCGTCATCTTTCATAATTATTTTTCCCTGGAAGATGGGTTCATTACCATGTTCATCTGCGTTGCTATTAGGAAGATGATAGGTGTAGTAATTAGTATTGACAAATAAACTAAAGAATTCTGATTGTTAAAGAGCTCTATCTCAGAGGTGTTCTATGTACAATCTTTCATATTGTAGTAAATTAGTAATTGAACAATATTTGCATTGCAGGCATTAGATTATTGCCACTCACAAGGAATAATGCATAGAGATGTCAAGCCTCACAATGTTATGATAGATCATGAATTGAGAAAACTCCGCTTGATAGACTGGGGTCTTGCTGAATTTTATCATCCTGGCAAGGAATACAATGTTCGTGTGGCTTCAAGGTAAAATTTCAGAAATATCGTAAAATCATTTTGCTATCTCATATATATTATGCTATCCTGATCAATCTATAAAATATAGGCCTAGGTTAAATATTCCACTCAGGATCCTTAATAGAATGAATATGTGAAGTGGTAAGATAAGGAAAAAAATGTAATTCTGCTCAAGTATATATAGACTGGGCTTGAATTTGTGCACAGTTCCAAAGATGCAGATTTGGACCAAGCTTATGAGCTTGCATACTCCAGTTGCTTATACCATGGATTGCTGGATAATCCAACTTTTGGCCACCTGAAAACTTTGTTTGGTAACAATTATGGTTAAAGGTCCATATATGACCACGATTGTTGAAACAAGTGAAGCTACATATTCTGCATGTATACATCTTTATACAAATGGCAGAGTTTATTGTTTCTTAACTTGCATATGAAACTTCAGTTCTCATCCATAGCATTATCATTATCCCTAAGAAGTTTTGAAGAGTTAAAGCTCTAAGGATTCTGCCATTTGGAGGCATTGAAACTTGTAGCAAATGAACAGATGTTTGATGTCTGCCAAAGGATTGAACTATTAATGAACTGTCTATCCCAAAATGTGAATATTAAAGTTTATTGGATTAGTTCCCATAATTCTATACTATAATCCTGGCTTGTAATCTGTAATTTATAATGTACTGTCTCTTCTTAAAGCTTAAATCTAATGGTGTGTGAAACACATCCCATCCATCCATGACTTATCCATAATTCTAGTTGGGCACCCGTGAAATATTTCACAAGAATGTACTATGAAACTTTTGATAGATAAATTTTGTTGTGAGCTTTGTCAAACTTTATTATGATTACTCTCTCCGTCCCAAAACTTTATTATTGTACTATTTTTATAAAAGTTAAGAATATGTTAGTTAGCGATTGACTTTCCCCCTTATACCCTCATGTTCTCTTCTTGTAACAAACTCAGGGTTAGTTATGTTGTTGAATTTCCTTTGATGGTTTTGGTTTTGAATTTGTGATCTAGTGATTAATTATAAGTGCCTTTTTTTCTTCTTCTTCTTTCAATATTTGACTTTGCTTCAGAAATAAAAACAATGTGTTTTTCTTGTTAATCAGATACTTCAAAGGGCCCGAACTTCTAGTTGATTTGCAAGACTATGACTACTCTCTGGACATGTGGAGTCTTGGCTGCATGTTTGCTGGAATGGTGAGATATAGTGCATTAGTGGATCCTATTTGCTTTCCTTTCAATTTTCTTAGGTTGTTGATTGTCTCTGATTTTACTTTATGTATTTGTGCAGATATTTCGCAAGGAACCCTTCTTCTATGGTCATGACAATCATGATCAGCTTGTCAAAATTGCCAAGGTAGATTAGCAGTAAATAGCTGGTTCTCATACTAAATACCCGTAGACATTGGATTAATATTAGTAATATTGTAGAAATTTTGGTTGACCGATTAGTCTTGCTTATCAGCCCTAGGTTGGCTGATGATTGATTTTGTGTTGCCCCTCAGACTTGTTAATGGTTTGACACCTGTTACCAGTTCATTATTAAACTGGTTCACCACCAGATATTGGTCTATTCATAAGCAGCTTCTGGAGGACATGATGTGCGCTGTATTTTATAATTTTACATAGTCAAGTCTGCTTGATAGATTCGTAATGTAAAGTTGTTTATGCTGGAAAGGTCAAGCTTAGTTGTAGACTGGTGATGTATAGCTAGACAGTCTGTATTCATAATCTTGTAGATTCCTGTGGTTACATAAATTCTGAAGTTTAGTCAGCATAATTGCAGGTACTTGGCACTGATGAATTAAACACATATCTGAACAAATACCAGTTGGAGCTTGATCCTCAACTTGATTCTCTTGTTGGAAGGTAGATTGACATTAGTTTCTTGTCCAATGTGCAATTGACTTTCCATTTTTGAATGTAAATTGTTGTTAATGGGTATGCGGTAGTTGCCTAATGTAGTAGAACCCATTCCGATTTTGATGAATCCCTACATGGTACAGACAATGCTCAGCTTTTGTTGATATTTTGTCTTGTCCTTCTCCAGGCACAGCAGGAAGCCCTGGTCCAAATTTATAAATTCGGACAATCAGCATTTGGTTTCTCCAGAGGTCGTTATCTTTAGTTTCTTAAAACTTTCTGAGAGTTGGTTTTTAGCTTTTTCTTTGACACACTAATCATCCTGGTTGTTATTGCTATCTGATATGCAGGCCATTGATTTTCTTGATAAACTCCTTCGATATGATCATCAGGACAGACTAACTGCAAAAGAAGCTATGGTAATCATGCTTGAACTAACTCACCATTGTTCATATACTCTCCCTTCTCCCCAAAATAAGTGTTACTTGTACTAGATTTGTTTGTCCCAAAATAATATTCTAGAGAAAAGTTAGTTGGATCCCACTAGGTTTTGTTACAGCAAAGGCATTGGGGGCACATAGGAAAAACCTAGCACTATAATAATCATCCTTTATTGTTGTGTTAAAGTCAAAGTGTCAAACAAGAAACTTTGAGATGGACCAAGAAATTGGGATCCTCTATTTTGGGGTAAGTTGACTTTAGACTTATGACTGAGTTAAACATTCCACTGCACGTGGTCGAGTTTCTCTCTAATCAGGAAAAGAATACACCCTCCGTCTCAAAATGAGTGTTTTAATTTCTATTTTGAGAAAAAAGAAGGAAAAGTTAGTGTTATACATCTACTCTTGTAACCCCATGAACATGTGTTGTAATTAACTTATTATACTATAGATAATTCATGCATAATTAACTTCTTTTAACGGAAGTTGGACACACATTTTGGAACAAATGTTAGGCAAGCATGACATTCATTTTGGGATAGAGAGAGTAATAAACCACTCCATCTGATTCATAAAAGAATTTTGTCCCAAAGCTTTCGTCTTTAAGAAGTAAGTAATACATAAATGATCAATGCTACTCTTTAAGTTTGTTAGAACCACTTGATGCACACGGGGCTACATAAGACAATAAAATCGCAGTCAGAGTTATGAGTAGAGATTCAATCAAGCCAATGAGGAGTTGCACCTCATGATTTAGCACCTATACCCGCCTCAATGAATTTTTGGGCCCGTAGCACCTTCTTGGATCCATTTTCTTTGTGTCTTGGTTGGTTGTCTTTGGGCGAAGGCTTCTTGCTCTCTATTCTTGATTCTTGAAAAAGAAAATGAAAATGGGCACTCGCTGTGAGACATTAGTAGTACTATTTGTTTATAAATTGAATCTATTATGACCACAGAAATGCTAATATTGATGGTATATTTGTTGCAGGCCCATCCATATTTTTCCCAAGTGAGGGCTGCAGAAAGTAGCAGGATGAGAACACAGTAGCCTACCCTTGTATGGGATCAGTATATAGACCAGATTCCATCTTCTTTGGAAGTGTATAATGCCATTAAAACTAGATGTTTGGCTCTACTTTGTTGGTCTTAATGAGCTGTGTGCAGCATTGATTATATGGATTTCCAATTATGTTTTGCTCCTAATATCTCATGTGTTCTATGCTGTATAGACTTGCAATAAGTAGCAAGTTTTTCGTTTGATAATTGTACTTCAGCGGACTATATATCAAATTATTATTGACTGAACTTTTCGAGCTAATCAAATCCACATGTTAAAATGGGAAGATGGATCTCATTGTTTGGAGCGAGTAGTAATTTTGTTGGCTAAACCCTTAGTGTGCAACATGCACACTGTAACCACGAGATATTCAAGGTTTTCTCTTTATTGTTACGCTTGCTGATAAAAGAAAAAAAATTTATCTTTATATTGAGCCTTCACATAGGTCTTGACTCTTGAGGGATTCACTGATTGAATTGGGTGTGAAGAGACTTGCAAATTTTCATTTTAACTTTGTGTTCTCGTGGAGGACACATGCCAACATTTTGCACACATAATCATCTTTTTTGGTAGCGGGCATGAATTGTATGACTCTAGTGATCGTTATAATTGAGGTAGGATCATTAATATGTGCATCACAAATGTGTGCCCGTAAAAGAGTACTAAGCTGTGGCAAGTGGTCGAGGTGTACCATTTGCATCCAATTGTACCTTGAGACTCGTTAGATTGTCTTTATATACTGTGAAACTCTCCTCGAGCCACAACAGTTGTGTAACTACAACTTTAATATGGAGTTACGTGCCATTATCAAACAAGCCTATATGGATTGGCTTTTAGGTTTCTAAACTACTCATTTAACTAAATTCAAATCACTACAATTGAGCCCTTAAAATTTTTATAAAGTTAACAATCACATTAATATATAAATATGTCCATATATATATATATATATATGTGTGTGTGTGTGTGTCCAAATGCTGTAACTGATAAATATATAAATATGTGTTTAAACATAATAAAAAATAATGGCGTCTGCGCGTGCAAGTCTAACCCATCTTACAATAGAGGGTAGTTTGCCCGAACCAGAAGTGGGGAACCATCTTCACATCTCATCGCTATCCTGGCGAATCCATCGGCTCCCCAGCTTGTGCCCCAGCATGTAGTGCACCTCCAGAATCGTATCTCGCCATCCTCTCCATTCAAGTCAAATCCTATGATCATCACTACGTGTCCGACCTTCTTTCTAGTATCGGTATTGTTGTGCGCTTGAGTGTAGATATCCTGCATGTGTATGTAAACAGTGGCGGAGCCAGATTTTAGAAGGGGGGTGGGCACAATATCAAATGATATATTTTTTTTTCAAATACAAATTGTATACCAAAATCAAGCTAAAATTTGTAATGTTAAATTCAATGGTTATTTTTCACATACAGATTTGAGATAGTTGTGGGTAGTTTTAGTAAATTTGTGTTTCAATCCAATTTGAATTCTGACTTTTTTGACCTAAAATGGTCCGTAAACTTTCATGTTACGGTCCATTTTGGTTAATAAACTTTCAAATATTAATCCAAAATAATAATTACCCTCAAAGCTTACATCAAAACTTTATGTGCCAAATCGATTTGATGTTTGAGTCCAAATGGCCGTTGATGTAGAATATTTTTAATTAAAAATAGTTAAAAAACATAAAATTATTACACGCTCATCACACACATGACATCTCTTATTAAGAAAAAAAAATTTTGGACAAGTGTCGCATTTTGATTGATGAGTTCACAATTTTAAATATCTTAAAATTACAATTACAATTATATTTTATTTTAATAAAAATTAATCATTACTTAAAAAGCCACCGAAAAATTCATAATATCGTAGTAAATTCAACATCAATCCCAGTTTCATAAAAACAATCCATCAGTTCAAATTAATCTAAAACTAATAAACTCTTAATATTTAACGATTCTTAAATCACAAATCTAAAAACTCAAATTTCAACCTAAATCTTAAAATCTGATATCAACAGTAGTGCCATAAATTCAAATACAAAGATTAGAAACAAAACCAATGTAATCAATCCTAACCTATAGACACAGTAAACTAAAACACCTTCGTCGACCTATCATACCTCCAACCGCCGACCTCCTCCC
>JAYMTA010004747.1:0-12252 GCA_036897625.1 Pelargonium cotyledonis
GCGCCGGAATTGATTACCTGTGCGCGCTTCTCTGGATTGATCGTACACTCGCACCGACCAGCCAATCAGTGAAAGGCGTTTAATAAATAGTGACAGGGACCTGTCAGTGAGTCACAGTCACTTCAGAATTGTGTTATGTGTATGCTATGTACACAGCCTATGTGGCATCAATGATCAAAGGTGTGGTATTTACTAAAATAACCCGAAACATTTTGGGTGACGTGTAACAGTCATTCAATTTTTAAAATTTTTATTTAGATTCAATTTTTCATTTTTTTATATTATATTTTCTAATAATTATTTTGGGTTGGTTGTTGAATTTTTTTTTTGGTGTCACGTGTTCTTTTATAAAGGTAAATAAACATGAATATTTGACTTTAAAGTTTGGTGGGAAAATTAATTAGTTAAAGTTACCAATAATTGTATATCATTAACTAAGTTTATTGACTCTCAATCATATCTAAGCTCTGTCGTGTCAGCATAGTTTAGGGTTGTAATCGGGGTGAATCAAACCTAAATTTGACAGAATTCAATTTGGCTCGACACTTTATATTTGGTTCGAGTATGGCTCGAGCTCAAAAGAATTTACAAATTAAGTTTCAAACTTGACTCGGTAAAATATAAGTCAAACTCAATTTCAACTCGACTCATTGGTAACTTATCATAAATTAAAACTTAAAAAAAAAAAACTTTGTTAGCTTATGCTAATGAGTAGAAACAATTATTTTTAACACTATCGATGTGTAAACAATGTATAAATAAAATTTACACACACGCTACATGTTATACGACAACTCATATTCTAACGTGCATGCATCTGGAGTCCAATCTAAACATATTTATCCTATAAAAATATAACTCAAAATGGACTGGATTGGACAAATTTGCACGAATCCACGCATTTTATGTTCAAATATAGTATCTCATCCAAATTATCTCGGTTCAATTTTGAATTAGTGTTTACCAATTTGAATTTAACAAATTGTTTTAAGTCGGATCTAAAATATACTCGCATAGTTTATAATGAGAAAATATTAGTACAATTATTTTATAGCAGGCCGTAATTGTGAGTACCAAAGAGTGAATGAATCTAAAACAGGTCACTAACCACTGCAATTAAACTATAACAACAAACATAATAAAGCTTACAAAAAGTAATTATTAACTATATTCTGTTGGCATCAGATCGAACCGTTCTTTGCAACCTTTATTATTATTTTTTTTCTTCTTACAACAAAAGCATATATATTAAGCCAAATCATTCAAAATACGAGCGGAAATCAAACTCGGGAGATCTCCGCCAATAAATCTCTACCCTATGACATAGAATTCGGCATCCGAATAAGCTCAAGAGCTACCTCATTCGCAAAGCGTCTAACTAGAAAGAATACGACACTATCAAAACTACCGATTAATGTCCAACAATCTAACAAAATCAAACTACCATTGTTTTCTTGAACACATGGATACGAATATTGTCCGATCATCAGCTTCCAACACTATATTTCTCCAACCCCGACCAACTGCCCAAACCATAGCTTACCGCATCGCCCATTCTTCCGCCTCAGCAACATCCATCACCACAAAACTACAAATGAATAAGTCTAAATTACACTGAACCACATATAGACATTACTTTAATTTATTATTATGATTTCAAATGGGTTGATTCTTTAATTTTATTAATATTTTCTTAACTTCAACATAATTTTGTTATTTAACAGCCTCGACGAGGTCATACCGATTATGAGTGGTTTTGATTGGATAAATAAATAGATTGATGATTAGATCAAATGAATTCGGTCATGTCTCACACATGTTTAATTCTATTGTCGTCGACTCATATGGTTATTTAAAAATACAAGCTACTTTGTCTGCAAATTGTATAGATAAAATGTCCGCACTATTAAATTGATACCTAAAAGCTGAAACATCACTAACAATAACACCAAATATACTATTATCCTCCCTTTCAACTTGTAACACATGTACCAATCCTAACACATGTGTTTCAACTACTACCATCTTTCAACCCCAATCCCCAAACCAACTAATAGCCTTACCCATCCTCGCCTCGACCACCCTTTCCGATGACCTCTAATCATCCTCCCCCCAACAACGTTCAGTCAAATGGGCGGTTTTTGTTATCCGTTGGTGCCTCCTCGCGCACTCATAGAGATTCCATCGCTACTTGAATCACGATAACCCAAAACACACTCAAATCTCGGTCTATTGCATCTGCATGACTGCATAGAAGGACAAAACCTCCTACACTATGGTTGACAAAAAGTTAAAGCAGATACTCGTTTTCACACAACACTACTAATTAATCTCGCGTGTGTTATAGAAACCCCGAACACAATACAGTTACAAAATATGCTAGCTAGCTCAAACACGCTAATTTTAATGTCGTGTCACGATAAGAATTAACAAATTTGAAATAGATGTAGTCGATTTTTTAATCGAATCAAATCGTATATGTTAACATACGTGTATACTCCGAACTCCAATTCATAGATGATTCGAGGCAGATATTCAATACCCGAACCCGGTCGGTACCCGTGAGAAGACAGCAAAACAAGAAAGAGCGGGTACACCAGAAAACCAATTGACCGTTCTGCAACTACTCAAGACTCTGTCTCTTCCACACTTTATATCATCTTTTCTTTTGCTTCGATTCTTTGCTTTTTTCCTTTTTCCTCATCAACCGATCCCCACAATTTCTACACCGATTCTCTTTTCCCCAATTTCTAGGGCTTCACTGTTGCTCCGAATCCGTCCGTGAATCGTTCGAATCGGTGCTCGACAGATTTCCGGTCTGCTCAACCAGCGCCGGATCGGCTTTTCCGGTTGGTTGTCGGGAGATTTGGTCGAGTGAAAGGAAAGTAGTTGAGGTTTTGCGGCTCTACTTTGGTGAAATTTGGGGAAAATTTGACTGGAATTGAGTGGTGTTGTTTGACTTATGGGATTGGGTATGTATGAGCTATGATTTGAAGTGTTAGTGCAGAGACGATGAATCTGAGTCACGCTACGGTTCATCCGATGGAAGATCCTCCGGCCACTGACGGCGGCGGTGACGGCCCGAGGGCGAGGATGAAGGATCTGCAGGGAGCGCCGGGAACTCGCGGCGGGCTCATGTTGCGTTTCTGTCAGTTTATCTTTGCAGCCGCGTCGCTTACAGTCATGGCTACCACCAGCGACTTCCCCACAGTCACTGCCTTTTGGTATGAATCTTCCTTTGCTTCTTAGTTTGTATTATGGTTTCATGTTGAGTGTGCTTTTGGCAAATAATGCCTAATTTTTGTATGAGTTGAGGTGCTGATGATGATACATGCATGCTATTTAAGTTACAAAGCTCTAATTGTGGGAATAATGATTAATGATCAGACATTAATCCTCATTATTTCTAAAGGTTAGTAAGTTTGATGTGCAGTTTTGGGTTTCATTTTACTTGCATTCATGGTCATTTGTGTGTTTCCATATTGTTTTTTTGTGCTGATGTAATTAATCAACTTCAAATATAATTAGATTTGCAAATTGTGATTGAAGTCTTTAGCAACCATTAACAAGTTTCCCAACGTTTTGTGGTTTATTCAAAGTGCAGCAAGCCTGCAAATGTTAGTTATTTATTTACACTCAAAGTAGCTTATGCATTTTACAAAGTTTGAGTCATATCATAGACTGTAGATGCCAAAAGGGCATAGCCAAAGATAGCTGCTAACTAGACGCGGACTGGAGTAGGTATTTTTGTTCCTAGGTTTGTCGTAGCCAGTATAGTGTCTACAAGTCCTAACTTGTGCCAAAGTTCTGTGTTTAGAATATGTAAGGTGTTGTGATCATAAAAGTAATTTTATCTAGAGATTTTTGGAAAGAAAAAAAAAAACCAGATAGAGTTTTTGGAATTATGAATGGTGGAATTTGAACTAGCATGCCTACTTAAGAAAGATATGATGATGATGATGATGACGGCGACAACGTGCTTTGAAAAAATACAATAGTTGTTTATTTCATGTACCTGTATATATCAGTCTATTATGTCTTCACTAGCACTCACATTTTGTGGTCTTAAGAATGTGTCCCTTCACTATTTTTCTCATCACATCATGATCTTGTCAATAAGCAGAAGTATTGATCTTACATCAGAACTGCCGAAACAAACCATGTGACTCTATAGTGGTTGTGCAATTACGAGGTTATGGGAGTGTGTTATGTACCTAACAATCCAATAGTTTGATTACTATGTAACTGACATCTCCAGTAAGAGCCTTTCTTTATCAGATACACATGATATGATTTTTGTTGCATCAATATCTTACTACTTTTGGACATGTCATGTCATGTCCTTTTTATTATTTAAATAATATAATTTCCCATTCTAAGATGGCAACCGTGACTTAATTGACCAAGTGTGAGTACGTGACTCATGTGTAAGCGAATTTGTAGCAAAATGGTTATACACTTATTATGACTTTATTCTTCCGCATGCTTTTCAATGCATCTTTAATGTTAATACTTTTTCCTTTGGAATCTTCGACATATCCTGATAATACGCTTGAAAAGTTGCAACACCATATATTTTGTTTGTTGTTTTGTACTCAAATGTCACTATTGTGTATCATAACATGTGATCTTCTCTCCTTTTTCCCGCATCAGTTACCTCGTTGCAGCTTCTGGTCTGCAGAGTTTGTGGAGCCTTTCATTAGCCATTGTTGACATTTACGCTCTCCTAGTCAAGCGCTCCTTACAAAACCACCGAGTTGTCAGTTTTTTTGCTGTTGGTGATGGGGTAAGATGAGTAATACGAGTAGTTATTTCTTTCCAGCAGTACCTGTGGTTTAGTCTTATGTTGGTTCTGTTTGATCAACAGCGAACCTTTCAACTGTTATGTTAGTTTTCTTAGTAACTGTTGCAAGGGCTTCAAAGACAATTTTAATTGACAACATTCGCACTTTTTTCCCATAGAAGTTCAATAATCTAAAATATCGTGGGTCATGTCTTTTGATTTGCAGATCACATCCACTCTTACATTTGCTGCAGCATGTGCATCTGCCGGAATCACAGTCCTCATCGACAATGATCTTGATAGCTGTGCCCACAATCCCTGTGCGCAATTTGAAACTGCCACAGCCATGGCTTTTGGGAGCTGGTGTGCCACAATGCCGTCATTTATCCTCAATTTTTGGTCACTCGCATCCAGATGACAGAATCGGTAAGGGCTAAGACATGATATTTTGAGATACCATGTAAAGATTGTTGTCTTATTATTGTTATGCAATGAAGTGTGTGTAAATATTGCAAAAGTGAGGCCACGGTGTCTTTGTAATGATGGAAGTAGCTGAATTTGGGAAACAAATTATTAGATTAAACATCGTTGAAGTGACTAAGGTGCTTATGGGATTGTAAAACTGAGTATTGGGTCTTGTAAAATTTTAACTCATGCTTTGGTTGGCTTATATAATCTCACTTTAATTGTGTTTTTTTATATTAAGATTGGATGCGATTGCTGATTCACAATTTGAGATGTATAAGTTGAGGTTTTTATGGAAGTCTTTCGTTTAGTTCTCGGTTATTTTTATTTTTCAAGGATGTATCCTAACTTTTGGCCTAATTCCTGAAAGAGAATCCGACGTACTAATGAGGATACGTCCAAGGCGAATGAGGAGATTGGTGATTGTTGTGTTTATATCTTGTACAAATTCATAGTTTGGTAAGTTTAGTGTCAATTTCATACACCATGATAAGAGGAAATTTGGGGGAAAGTAGTGCTCGGACTTCAGTCACAATTGAGACTCCACTCTTCCAAGCGATGTGACTAATGAAAAATAAAACTCGTTCGATTTCCTCACAATCTCATTGTGCGTTGTCAATTGAACCAGTAATTTGAAAACTTTTCACAGTTATAACACTCCAATACACTCTGCTGTCTCTTAAATGCTTCAACTTCTCACCACAAAAATTCATGAATTCTTTACTTGTTAGACAAATTTACCATCAGTTATTGAGCAAAACAAACACAATTTTCAGTTATGGTTTCATGTAGCTTTCAAATCAGTTTTTGTCCTAGCCATTGTGTCACCTTAAATAAAAATTCAATTAAATTAATGTACCATGCAAACCTGCAACTAAAGAGAATCAAACATTACAAAACTTCTGGTTTTGCTTTACTTGTCTCCACTTTTTTCCCACACAAGTAGTGGAAAATTGGGTGGGGCATGAGCAAATCAAATGTTTACACAAAAGACCAGTTGATGAAAGAGAAGGCGAGACAGTGGACCGAGTTCTCTTCTGCGGTATGGACTTTCCATGCAATGGCTTGCTCGTAAGACACATGACGTCCCATAGCCGACATGCAGATTCCAGCGGGTAGATACGCGTATCCCTGGTGAGATAAAGGTTAAGATTTCACGATTTCGATGTTTGAAGTATATGTTTGACAATAAAGTTCGATGGAAGGATGGAATTACCTGCTCCATTAGCTTGGCAAAGTCGGCACATAGCGCCTTGCGCCCAGGCTCGTCGAAGATTTTATCCAAGGTTATGTCTTGTAGAGCCACTAGGGTTGTCTCCCACATGTCGAGCCCTGCCCGGTTTGCAAAGACGAAAACCGGCAGCGACTGCAAGCAAGACCAAACCACAAATGTGCTATGAATAATCCGGAACAAACATTTTTATTGGAAATTGTTTAGAGGTGCCAATTCGAGTTTTGGATTATGTTCTCCAGGTTCAAGTTGATAAGGCTTAAACTGACGACACACAAGAGGTGCAGGTTTCACATTAAAAAATGTGGTTTTGCCCAACCCGACCCGTACTTTTCCCACGGCAAACAGGATATGATCTGACCAAAAAATTAGTCGGGTCTATTTTAAGCAACCCTAACCCGAGAAATGTGGGTCAAATTTAGGGTGCACAAGTTCGGCTCCTAATTGCCAGCTCTAACATTGTTTATTGGAGTTGAAATTGTACCTTCAATGAACAGCACAAAACAGCGTCTGGGTGCTGCCAGAGATGTTTCAGCACCGAATCACCGGCCAAAGAATCAGATGATTCGGATCTTAGCAACTGTGTCCCAAGATAATAACTGACCAAAAACGGAAAACAACATATATTTAGAAAATAATTTTAACAAACCCGAGTGCAAATCCAAGAACATGAACATGAAGCGGAGTTACCTATAGCTTTGGCAGACCCAGTGAGATAATGTGAGTGCTTCAGGTGAGCCCGGTGATAACTTGGGACCCGCAGACGGGCTCAATCCAGACGGAGATATGGCCATGGCAACCCTCTGCACGGAGGAAATGACACTGCGTACATATTGACGGGCCATGGTCGCCACGTTCTCTTGTAGATTACTCTCAAATGGGAATTGGAAGGCGATAGTTAAAACCGATCGGGTGTTCTGCTTGGATGCAGCATCCCCCGCAGCATTGTTTGTTGTGGGGCCCACTTCAAGACTCGATGTCAGATCCAGAGTTCGATGTGTGGTCATTTTATCTTGCGCATCATTCTGCTAGACCGGGGCATGGTTAGTAAATATCTAGAGCTAAAGCTAATTTCACCACAAATTATGATATGTAAATTCGTTTATGAACTCAACTGATTTTGAATCCAATGGGATTATGCGGAACCCGGAGGGTAATAACGGAGCATCATCGGGAAACATTTCATCAATCGGAGCAAAAACGAGTTCAGAACAGGCCCCCACAGCATTCTCATCAACTCCACTACATATCTGCCAGAGTCGAGAAAATTTGGGTTCTTTTCACACAGAAAAGCACAAACCCGAAATGAAATCTATAAACTTAACCGGGTACAAGAAAGCACCTGCAAGAGATGAATATCCCTTGATGCAAAAGCATCTTCATGAGCTATTGAATGGCCCTCGAGTCGAATAACTTCAAGCAACTGCAAAAAGTAGCTATGGTCAAGAATCTACCATCAATAAGACAATAAGACAAAACTAGTAATAGTAAATACATACCTCTTCATGTTCAAGTGTGTGACCAAGCGGCATGATAATTTGACTTCCAGTGAACCGAGTGGGTCTCATCCCCGGAGCATACGTACTAGCTTTTAATGATGCGGCAGAGTATGCATCGACGTTGAAATCAGCCCACTCAGAGCGATGTTCCCTTAGAAATCGAACCAACACCGCAGGAGGAACATTCTGGCAGGGAAAAAGAAGATAAGAACACGGTCCTTACAATTCAAAACCCTTATAAACATGCACAAATATTAAAGATTCAGATTAATAATAGACACACTAGTTACAGAAACATTAATAACATACTATATATAATTACGAGTGAAAAGAATCAAGGAAAGGTCTGCTAATTAAAATTCCAAAATAGGGTTGAATCTATATTTGCAAAATTTTAGGGCTTAAAGAGCTGAAAATTTAATAGATTCGCAACAGTTGTTCGAGAACTCACTTGAAGCAGCATTGAAGCCTTCGCACAGAGAACACCACCGAGGAATGCGGAGGGATTAGAAGTAGAGTTTAAGTTCTTCGAGGAATTAACACTAATTATTACATCTTCTGCGCCATCACAATTCATTGATGTCCAGCCGTCATCGTTGAATCCATTTATGGCATCATTGAAGCCTCTGCAAAAACACAACACATCATACAAATACTACAGCATACTAAACAGTAAACATAGAGATAATGAACACGACGGTCATCAATGAGAAGAAATAAAGATAATCGTCCGTCTACCTGTTCAATCTTTGGCTAAATGTTCTAAGAACAGCAGGTTGCCGGCCCAAACCATATACCACTTCACCGCTGGTCTCCTGAGCTATTTGCCTGATGTAGCGCAATGCCTGCAAAGAAAAGGATTTTTAGGTTGTCCATTTCAGTAGTAGCGTAGCGGTTACTAAATACAACTCCAATCCAAACACACTCACCGAAATAGTCATTTTTTGGGCCACTACTTTTGACGATTCATATAGTGGTCTTAGAACCTCAGGCACACTCCATGCCTATAAAAAGATGTATATGAGGGGTCTTATCAATAAATGTTCTCAAGAAAACTTGTTTAAAATGCCAAGTTTCAGAAGGCAAACCTCGAGATTTAGGTGGTCAACAATGTGAATTATTGATCCTCCACCCTCGCAAGGTCTTATGAGATAGCCACTAGGAAGCATTTCAGCTCTCACAAACTGAGAAGATGCTGCGGCATTTGGGCCAGCACCAGAACCGGAAAGGGATCTCTCACAAACCTTCACATATAGATAATGGGGAAATAGATAGCACATTAAAACCAAAGCGAAATGAACAGTCAACGGTGAAATGGTCTGTTGAGCTCAGAAGGAGCTTTCTTTTTTCTAATTATTTGAGTGCCACGTTAGTCGTGTGACAGAGATAAACGTACCACCAAGCTGCCATTGTCTAAACTTGTAGTGTATCTGAGAGTCCAAAAATCCCGTGCAGGAGCCAAGGTAGTTGGAGCATATGTCTGCAGCAAGTTCCATTTGATTTAGATCAGCAAACATACATCCATAGAAAACAGCTGAAATTTTAAAAAGGCTTCTTCAACTAAGACTAACCTGCGTATATACAAGTTCAATTGTTCCTCCGTTACCAGCAGGAAACATGGTAAAGACTTCAAGGCTCCGACAATCCCTGAACCAAGATGGGCAATCCTTAAGGATCTCTGCGATCTGTCATATAAAATAAAAACAGATGCATCCAGATCAAAAATGCTAACATTGAACAGGACAAACCATCTCAAACTTTACATTGACATTATCATGCTCACCTTTGTTGGCTCTAAACTCACAAGACCACAGGCTCGAGCTGCCACTCCACTACAACTTTGTGAAATGGCAAAGATTCCAACCGACTCCGGACCAGGCTGACAAATAAGGTAAAACAATTGGCTTAGAAATGGATCCACCTTACAGTGTGTGCAAGAACAACGAAAACACGAGCATGATTATCGCATAAAAGAATAAAAACCTTCATCCCAGGCATCTGGACCCAATCGACAGCAGTTCCTGTAGCCTTTGAAAGGAACTCCGCCAAGGTCTCCTCTGCGATAGAGAGAAGTCTGCTAAGACCAGAACATAAACTATATCAGAAACCAAAAAGGAACCGTAGAGATACGCAGCCAAAATGAACACATATATATTTAATTGGCAGTCTCGGGCATTACCCAGCTGGGTTATTGGCATCTCTCAAAGAATGCTGAGGAGTGGTAACCACAGAATCACAGCTTGCATCAGTAGTTGCTGCTGATGCCTGCAGAAAATTAATTCAAAAAAACACAATTATTTCCTCTATCAGCTAAATAATTATTTGTTTACTGCAGTTGCTACTAACATCCATAAAATGTCTCAATTTTGGCACTGTGCATATTCAGTAACACTCCCCAAAACAACAAATTTACCCCAAAAAAATTAATAACTATATAAAACTACCAATTAAAGATTTGATAAAATCAACCCTAATTCTTTCTGAATTTGACAGTCATGAGCTCAAAATAAGAAGAAATTCTACAAACATAGAGAAAGATCTAGAAAACTATTATATAAAATTAGAACTCACAGTCTGTAATTGTTGCCTCATGTACCCATTCTCACACACCAACTGTGACACTTGTTTCTGGAGGCGATCATTTTCCTCCATCAACAGCTTGTTCATAGCACTCAATTTTCTGTTCACTGTCTGGAGTCTGGACGCCTCCTTCCTCTGCTTCTCTCGACACCTAAAAACAAAGCCAATTGAAAAATGACTCGATTTTTAATCTAATCATTAAGCCACACAAAAATTCATCTGATACCCTAAAATTCTAGTCTAAGCTAAGATCTTGGGCTCGAAACATTTTTTTCTTTTTTTGCAGTACCTTCTGTTCTGGAACCAGACTTTGATCTGCTTCGGCTCGATGTTGGAGAGAATAGGGCACTCCCGGATCAGTTGCTGCCGGCGCAGAAAACTGGGTTTTGGACACTCGGAGTAGACTCGCTCCAGAGCTTCGACCTGCTCGGCGGTGTACCGGACGTATTTTCCGGTGGCGTCAAGATGCTTGGTGATGCTTCCGCCGCCGCTTCCCTCTCTGTGATGCACCATCGCCATCGCCATTTTTTCTACTTCCCAGAAACCCAAAGAGCTCAAAACCCAAAAAGCTTACAGTCTGTAGAGTGAGCTCCCAAGAGATTCTTGGAGCTCGCAGGGAAAAGGTAAATGACAAATGGGTTCGTCTCAGCTCTAGTTTTTGGCTATATGAAGACACTAAAGTTTGAATTTTTTTGTTTTTGAAACTTCCGTTACTTATCAATGATACTTTGATTGAAAACAAAACTGTCGAAAATGGCCGAAACCAGACTGGTAAATGAACCTAATTCTTGTATTTTAGCAGTAAAAAAAAAGCAAATTTCAAGCAATCAAGGAAGAGAACAAGACCCAGAAGCGACAGCCTCGTGAAGAAGAAGAAGCAAGAAAAAATCAGGAATGCTCCCAGAATTGTTTCGAGAAAGTGAAAGGCCTCTCGGCGACAGTCACAGTAGTGTCTCTGAGTTGTTGAGGCATTAGGAGAGAAGCAACGAAACCCTAATCATGACTTCAGATTATGAGCTCTGCTGGTCTGAAAGAGAATTTAGTGGAAGAAGATGAAGAAGGACGAGCTATATTTATTAATCATTTAATCAAATATTCAGACACTGAAACAGAACTACCAAGGAGAAAAATTAAATTAAATATATTAGACTATTCAGATTTTGGGTCGGGTTTTCACGAGTTCGATTATTTTTAACACGAGCTCTAGTCAAAAGTAGAGTAATTTTTAAACCAAGCTCAAGCTCAAGTAGTACGTGTAAAATGTGCATATTTATAAATTTGAATATGAATTTACGAGTGTCTAAATATTGGTCTCACTGATTTTCGAGTTTAATCATGTTTAGTCCTATAAGGTATGGGTTGAATTAGATTTGGCCGATTCACACAATTTACACTATAATTTAATTTGATTGGATCAAACTCAGTTGGATTGAATCCAAATTCAATATGCTCCATATAAAATCGGTTTTTTTTTTTATGAAAACAAAATCAGTAAAATTGCATGTCGAGTTTCTAGTTTTCACGAACAATATCCAAATCGCCGCCCTTAAATGATGAATATAATTTTGAAAAATAAATAAAGAGATTTTTATGATCTGAGTTCTTTTCAACTTGAAAATAATTTGGTAAAAGTGTAGTTCCAGTTGAATTCAAATTTTACATGTAAAATATTTACGGTCGTACATAATTATTTA
>JAYMTA010004748.1:0-12251 GCA_036897625.1 Pelargonium cotyledonis
AATAAAACGAGAATATATTTTCCTTAAATATGAAGGCCTAATTTTGTGCTCTATCAGCGTCAAATGTTGTGCTCGCCGACGGCACTAGCTTGCCCGCCTGCCTGTGCAGATTCGTGTTGCAGATCTGGAGCCGACGACGGAGATTCATTGACGTCGAACGCTTCTCGTCTACGTCATTGCGGCGCTTGGTGGCGAGCAGAGAAGATCTGGACGAGCTCCGTCCGTTGCGGGGAAAAGGAGGAAGGACCAGCGAGCAGAGAAGCCCCGTCGATCTCGCCGGCGAGGAGGAGGAAGCTCAGTCTGTTTATCTTCCTTTTTTTTTCTTTTTTTTTTTAAGTTAAAGGGTCTATTTGGTTGTTGATTTATTTTTTAAGTTGAAGGGTATTTTGGTTTTTTTATCCCTCAGATGAAAAATTGGATGGAGCAGTACACGAATAGTTATCTGACATATTATAAAATAGCTAAAATTAACAAACTAAAGTTTGAGATATGTATGTGTAAAATGTGTAAAGTGCACGGTATTGCTATATTCTTGAATAAGGAATCTCTGTACATTAAACCAAAGAGGATCAAAATCCAAGTATTTACAAGGATCACGAGACCCAAAAAAATGACTACATAATTCAGCAAAATAGATCTCAACATTCATAGATATGATTTACACCTCTATTGACCATGGCCATAATATCTCACCATCGTCCCGAACATAGTTCCTCAACTTGAACAAACCATTCCTTCCATTTTCATTGCCATTGCCATCCCATGAATTTTATCTGTATCAATTAAAGTGTGGGAATGGGAATCATTTTTTTCAATTGTTATTATTTGGTTAATAAAAGTAATAAATTGTTAAAAATGAAATCGATCAAATTATTCGCACTTTTACAAATATCTAAATAATTATACAAAAAAAATGTTACTTGTAATTTAAAAATTGATAAGCGCTACAATTTTTTTTAATATAAAAAATCATTACCAAAATTTGAATCGTCACAACTGATTTAATGTACTAGATTCGAATTAATGTTTATACATTTGAATTCGAAAACCAAAATTTAAATCCAATGCGAAATTTGAATCCTCACAACTTATTTTGAATGTATATGTGTGTGTGTGTGTGTGTGATAATTAAATTCATAATTGAATTCAGATCAGATTGGAATTTATGTTTATAAATACGAATTCGAAAACATAAATTTAAATTCGATGCGAATTTTGAATTGTCACAACTGATTTTGAATTGTCACAACTGATTTTGAATGTATATATATGTGTCTCTATGTGTGTGTCTATATATGTGTGCTAATTAAAATCAATTTCATCTAATCCGAACTTCTTTCGAATCGGATTCGAATTTATGTTTATAAATCTGAATTCGAAACATAAAATCAAATTCAATACGAAATTTAAATCATCACAACACTGATTTTGAATGTACATATGTGTGTGTGTGTGTATGTTAATCGAATTCATAATTAAATTCAAAATTTGATTTTATCTAATTCGAACTTTTACGGATCGAATTTGAATTGTAAATCCTAATTCAAAAATGTAAATTCAAATCCGATTCAAAATTCGAATCGTCATATATAACTGGTTTTGAATGTACATATGTGTCGGTACATACACACACACATATATTTATATATGGATCAGATTCGAATTGTAAATTAGAATTCGAAAACGTAAATTCAAATCCGATTCAAAATTTGAATCGTCATACCTAGTTTTGAATGTACATATGTGTCTGTATATATATATACACATATACACACACACACACACACATATATATATATATATAAATGTATATATGTGTGTGTTTTGTAAATTCGTATCCGATCCGAAATTCGAATACGAAACTAGTGTCGAATTTTTGTTTTAATTTTTTTTCTGTTGTTCCAGAATTTTTTGTTGCAAATATGCATATTTGAAAATTTTGTAAATATAATAATGTTCATCCCGGAAAGTTGTATGAAACCAAAAAACAATTATGTCAATCGGACATCCGATCACAAAGTTACGAATTTTTAAAGTTTAAATCGTAAAATAAAAAGTGAAGACATGGGAATGAGAATCCCATTCCATCGAACATAGGTGGAAATCAATTTACTCAAGGGTGTGGGAATGGGAATGAGAATGAGTGTGTTCTAATCCAAACACCATCAATGGGAATCTCATTCTCATTCCCAAACCAAAAATGCTAATTCAAATGGTACCTAAGTCTTAATTAGGAATTTTACTTGACCAGATTGGACATGCAATGCATGCAACATCAGATCTGATTAACAAAGCCAATAAGTAGATTTGTACCAAATTTCATCATATTGGACAAATTAAGCATAATCATAAACCAGATTGGACGTACATAAAAAAGTAGAATGATCAAATTAATGCATGAAATTAACATATTGACTGTTGACATGAAACAAAACAGAAGAATAACTGGAAAAGAAAAGTGCATGCACCTTATAAACTTGTGGTTTCCGTTGCTGGTGGTGAGAGTATCAGAGATTCGAACATGTAATGATGGATTGGTGTTATTCCTCAACCTTAAATTTGTATTGTATTAATTATTTTCATCTAACTAGCAAGATCAATATTACCGAAAGAATATCACTGTATACAGTAAATGATATTGACGTACGTACCGTAAGAATATCATTCAACTTAATCTTGTCGTGGTGATCGATGTTTGGTTCTATCATTAGCTGCGACCTTCTGAGCAGTAGCAGCGAGTCCACCTGCCAAAATAACGCTACTGCCTGTAGCTCTTATTGACAAGCTTGTCACCAAGCATCTTATGTAATGGTTTCTTCTAGTAGATCAGTTGTAGACTCTTACCATATAGAACTTTTCAGTAAACCAAAGGGAAAAACATTAAGAAATTAGCAAGTCCAAAACATCCTACTGATGATTATCTAGTTCTGGAGCAATAAGTGAAATCAAAATCACATAACTTTCCTGATAAGTTTATTAGTAAAATACTAAATTCTCTTCCTTCACCTCAGAAATAATCATCCACTCTTGAGAGTTAAAGCCTCCAAAAACCTCTTTTATTTTCCTAATAAGTTTCTTGGTGACTCTTGGACAGTTGCAAACCTCGAGCAATTCCAAGTTGGGAAAATCTTGACGACAGAGTTCTTCCCCACCACAAGGCTTGTTTCTTTTCCCGAAAAGGTGCCGGACATTTCAAGCTCAACGAGAGAGGGACAACTCTCCACAAGCATCCTAAAGGCTGCATTGGTCGGATAATAGCAATTAAAGAACCTATTTAAAGCCCTAAATTTGCAAAAAAAAAAATGTAAGACAGACGAGATATACTGATCAGTGCAACGGCCGTTGAAGTAGACTGTTAGCTTGCCTAATCGTATCCAAATTAGTTCTAACATAATCAAACCAACGCAATATAAAAGATTTGGAATTGGAATAACTACAGATCGATTGCATCAGTCAGTCCCTTGGGTGTTATTCCATTACATCCCAAACAACAAATTTCAACAATGTGATCACAACTTGACAACAGAAAGTGAAGAGACTGATCGGAAATAAGACTATTACCGGACATATTGATTCACACCAATGCCGGGAACTTAGATGCTAGTTCGGCAATTCCTTTGTCAGTAACCTCTCGTCTGCCATCGCCAAATGAGCAACTTATGTTCAATTCTGTTGTGGTTCTCAGATCTTAGCCACAGAAACCCTAGTTCCCCAAATCACACAATGAACACACACACACAATCACAAAAAAGTAGAGAACAGAATTGTGATCCAAGCCAAAGGCGTTTCAATTGCTTCAACAATCAACAACAATACAGGTTCTTGGATCTCTTCTTTTATCTCACAACTCTTACAACTGATTCTCTAACTAACTTGCTGAGATGGCTAACGGTCTACTCAACTTGCTTTGAAAACAAGCCACTAATCTAAACGACGCAGTATAGACTAATATATAGCTAAAATAACCAAAACGGTAACGTTTTGCCAGAACACTTATTCAAACACCAAACAACTTCCTTCTTCTTTACTTGTTACCGTTGCAGGCACAACAAATTCTTGTAGCCATGGCAAAGAATTAGCTAGCACAGACAGATCAGTATCATTCAAGTATTCGAGATTCGAACAACAGAGTATCTTCAGACTTGTCATCTTCATCAATCCTAATTCCCTACTTTCCACCAGGGGAGGGTAAGGCTATTTAGGTTTAGCGTTAGGATTTTAAGAATGGGTAGAATTAGGAAACATAATCTAGTGTTAAATACTTCCGCACTCTCGTACACCATTTTTGAAGTTGGCCTGCACTTAGTTTTTTATTAGTTTCAATTCCTAGAGTTTCAATTTTTTTTTTATTTTAAAAAAGGTCCAATTACATGATGTAGTCGGTTGCCCACTTCCACGTTGACGTTACACGTTAGCAAAACATGTCACGTTGACGTGACACGTATGCAAAGGTCTGACGTCAAATGTCGTCATTTTTGGCATTATAAAACTTAAAAAATAAAAGTAGTCGTTAGTCTCTCTCTTCTTCTTCACTTAGAGATTGGTGAATCGATCTTTCTATACCTTGTAATCAACGATTATGAAACCAAATTCCATAACATGGTTCCAAAACTCAATTTTGAATCGTTTTCGCACTAATTTGAGATTGCCTCAACCACCTCAACATGGTTAATCCACCGGTTCTTATGCACCTCAACTGCCAAGTTCAGAGCCACACCACCGAACGAACCTCCACAGATTACCTTCATCACTGTTGTCGTGTTCTCCGCCAACAGCAGCGCATGCGTTTCTCTGACTCTCGTCCTCCTGGAAAGCTATAGCCACCGCCAAATCTGAAGTCCACCTAATTCTCTCTTCGATCGGCTTCCTCCTCCTCTTCACCTCTCTTGTGCTCGATCTTGTCGCTCAGGTGAGTAGACGAGAGAATGTTGGTCGCAGAGTCAAAATCATGATCTTCGTCTGCAATGAGCTGGTTGGGTTGGAATCTTCAACATCGCTATGAAAGACTAGGGTTTCAAGCTTTAGTTCCATAATCTATTATGAAAGAGAGAAGGAAATATTCAAAAGGGTAAAACATCGAGGCATATACATAAATGCATCTTTTGGTGCGGACATTATCCACCATGATAATAAACTCTGACAAAATACAACTCCACTAGAGACTCAGTATTGTCACCAAAAAAATCACCAAGAGCAATTATGCGTCCCACAGTGACCCTTGCTCGTTTTCGACGACCCTGGTGAATATATTACCGCCGTACGTAGAATATGTGTTTACATTTTCTGCACTTGTGAATCAAATAATGTACAAGAGCCAGCCATTACATGAGCAACAAGGCAACTATTCAAAAGATTCTAACAGTCCATATTCGTTGCTAAAAGCTCAAACGATCATAGAATCAGGTGCGTTTCCGAATTCATCTTATTTCTCAAATAATTAATTTCTAGTCAAATTACGTACATTCATTTGATCAAAGTATGCAAAAATATATAAACAGTACTGTAGAGAAGCAATTATGCAGTTATTGCTCTGTGCTTATAATGATGCAAGTTACTCTGATGCACCAACTGAATGCCTTGTTTGCATCTCACTCCCAACAACAGTGATCCTAATCTGATTCAGCTGAGTTACAACACTTTCAATGTCCATTCGTTGGCTTGCTGATTCTGTACAACATGCTACCCCAATTCCAAGAACTGATCAAACCAAGCACTCTTGTATCTCATGCCTTCTGGCATCATTTGTCTTCTACGTATTCACGAAGGTTTAGGCCATCTTCCAACAACAGGATCACGTAGCTGTATATGTCGCCATAAGCCGACACCTCACTCCCCATACCAGACTCTGCACATTACAGTAAGGAGTTCAAAGTTGTTTCTGAACAAAAAAAAGAGAAGATGAACTAAGAGATGAAAATAATGTTTAATTAAGGTCTAACCGGGTGCAACATAGCCGATAGATCCCTGCAATCCAATAGTACTGCTCATATGACTCTGTGGAAGAATCTTGTGCGGTTTCTTGATGAACAAGTCTTGCAAGTCCGAAATCACCAACATGTGCAGTCATGTCGTTGTGCATTAGAACATTGCTCGGCTTCAAGTCACAATGAACAACTGGTGTTTGGCTGTCGTGATGGAGATAGTTTAGAGCACAAGCGATGTCAATGGCTACGTCTAGTCTTTTGCAGTCTTTTGCAGAGATTCAAGAACCTTGCCTCCTCTTGTTCGTCATTCGCTCTGGATGCTGGAATGTGCAACCACTCTTCTAGACTTCCATTGGACATGTACTCATACACGAGAGCCTTGAAGTCATTACCCTGATGATCGATGCTTGAACAAGCAGTCAAGATTTTGACAAGATTTCGATGTCTGCTGCTTCTCAAGGTCCGGCACTCAGCCATAAAACTCATAGAAGCTCCTCTGATTTGAAGTTTTAGAACCTTGACCGCCACAACTATTTCAGTCTCTGGTAGAATTCCTTTGTATACAGCCTCATAAACATATCGTCAAGTAAAGATGGTGAAACGACTACCCCTCTTCTCTTTCGTGATGATAGATAAAAGGCATAAGCTAAAGCTGTTAGTCCAACGAGCCCGCCAACAATGGAGATCACTGCTACAAGCACAACATTAAATTTCTGCTTCTTTGATTTAGCATCAATACATATAGGAAAATGCAGTTCGGGCACTCCCCCGCAGAGCCTCTTGTTTCCAGTGATTGAGATGGCTGTTCCATTCTGAAAAACTCCTCCTGTTGGTACCTCACCTTCCAAATCATTATACGATAGATTCAACTTTTTCAAAAAGGAAAAGTTCTGAATGTATTTTGGAATTGGACCTGAAAGATTGTTGTCTGAAAGATCTAAATCATCCAGTCCACGCAAGAAACTCAAAGATTGGGGAATGGTTCCTTGGAACAAGTTATCATTTAGGTGCAGAGTAGTTAAACTAGTGCAGCTAGCAAGACTACTCGGGATGTCTCCTGATAACTTGTTATGAGAAAGATCCAAAGACGCAAGCTTTGTTAATTGTCCTACTTGGGAAGGGAGGGGACCAATCAATTGGTTTTGAGATAGGTCAAGGTTTATTGTCAACGACGAGATACTAACCACTTCTTTGGGTATAGTACCATTGAGATTGTTCCATGCAAGTTTCAGTAGCAGCAAATTCTGACACATCCCTAGGCTTGAAGGAATGTTACCCTCTAAAATTTTTTCCATGATATCAAATCTTAAAACTGATGTGAGATTTCCCAATGAAGATGGAATAGTACCTGGCAACTGGTTATTATCCATATAAAAATCACTAAGCTTTTGCATCTGGCCTATTGAACTTGGAATATTTCCCGTCAGTTGGTTCCCCTCCAAACCCAGAGCCGTTAAACTGATGAGATTTCCTATCTGAGATGGAATTGAACCGTGTATCTGGTTCGTTCCTAGTCCAAATTTGCTGAGACTACTTGAGAAGTTGCCCAAAACATGTGGAAGAACACCACCAAAGTTGTTGTGCCCTCCAGAGAAAATCTCTAAATTAGTGCAATGGACAGTGAAGAGAGAAAGTTCAAATCATCATCTTGCCCATTTCCAAGATTGTTATAGCCAATTCCTAAAACTACAAGGTTACCCAACCCGGCTAAAGAAGGAACATCACCACCAAATTGGTTTGAGTCGATACCAATAAACACTAAATTTGAAGCATTAGCAATGGACTTGGAAATTTGGCCAGTGATCTGGTTTGAGTAAATGTTAAGCTTCCGAAGTTTTGGAAAAATGGTAACACCCAAGCCTGGTGGAAGAGTCCCTTGGATTTGGTTTACTGGTATTGAAAAGAGAGTGATGGAGGTGAGGTTGTAGACTGAGGGAGGGACAGTACCTGATAATTTATTTGCACCAACAGCAAAAAACCATAAATTTTTCAACTGGCCCATGCTCTCTGGAAGACTTCCTTCCAAGTAATTGGTGGTGGTGGACAGATATTGAAGAGATGATAAGTTCCCAATGGAAGGTGGAATTGATCCTGTTAGCTGGTTCCCGTACAGCCGGAGCACCTGAAGCTTCTGTAGAGATCCAATATCTGTAGGAATTTGGCCGCTGAGATTGTTGCCACCTACACCAAGGTAGATGAGGTTTACACAATGAGATACATTGGTTGGAATGTGGCCGACGAAAGAATTGTTTTCCAGGAAAAGTCCCCTGAGCCTCCAGAGTTTTCCGATATCTTAAGGGATTTGATGGTTGAAGTTGTTTTCATGAAGGTCCAACACCTGAAGAAAGCTGATGTTCCCAATGTCGGGAGGGATGGAGCCAGAGAGATAGCTGGAGTGCAAGTCCAGCCCTGTGACCCTCGTCTGATGCCGGAGGCTTCACGTAACGCCTTGCCAGTGGCAGAAGTGGACGGAGTCGTTCCAAGAAGTCATGAACTGAAGAGGGTCTTGAGTTATTTTGGCCTTGAATGCGCGAGCAGTGCAATATAATCTGTGTCGTTCCCTCCTGAACCGGATACAGCCTGCACAGAGATCAAGCAATACAGAAGGAGTAAGATGGTTGAGCAAAAGCCAGGACACTTCATATTGGGTTTGGAGGAAACTTTGAGGTTCTTTAGCAAATTATAGGCTTGGTTATGGTATTGTTTCATGGTCTGTTGTAACTCACTGTATCTGGATTCAGATTTTGGATATGATACAAATTACACTTGTTTAGATTATTTCGGAAAAGAGTATTTCAAATCCGATTCGAAAGAGGTTAGGATCACCTCGAATCATATAAAATTCAGAAATTTAGGGTAAAGCGAACAAATCTGTACTACTCAATCCATACTTTTGGGAGAATTATGTTTTTCTAATCAAATTTCAAAAGTCCGCAAATCTATACATATGTATGTTAAACTTGGTGAAACAACACTAGAAGATGTCACATCACTAAGTTTAACATTTCTAGCTCTCTCATTAAAAGACTCTTCATATCTTATAGGTTACAAAAAGCAACCATATTAACTAATAACAATAGGTATTAACTTTAGATATGACAATAACTAATATATATATATAGATTATAACATCATGTTTATATAAAAGTTACAACCTCAATGAGTTTACTATTTTTTCAATGTGGGATTCTTTCACAAGTTTCATATATTACTTATTCATTTTATGATTTCACTATCTTTCTAATGTGAGACTTACAAACATCATTACTTTATTATTTGTAAGTTTTTTTTTTTTTTATATTTAGTGTTTAATTTTTCTAATCCAAATGAATGAAATGCAATTGATTATTGAAGTTAACAAATAATATTTACATAAATTTTTTGGTTTTGAATCATTTCTAAAGCAAAAACTTAATTAAATTTGAAATCAAATACGATATGTTAGAACTTGAAAATACATCATCTTTACTATAAATCATTAATCATTATTTATATTTTATACATATTTCTAATAATATAATTTTCATAATTCAAATGAATATAATGTAATCGATGAATTAAACTAATTCATGTACATATGAACTTTAAGTTAGATAAAAATTAATTAGAAAATTGCTTAAATTTAATATAATATTGCACTCTAAGTGTTCATAATTTCAAGTTTCAAATCTATATATAAGAACAATTTATACGTAAAAGCAATTTGTAGTAAATCATTGAATTGTATAAACAAATTCAAACATCTCACACCGCTCATCTAATTAGATGAAAAGGTCGATTTTTTTTATTGGAGTAAAGAAAAATTCATATATTTCACACTACATTTCAATTAGGTGAGCAATACTTTTTATTATGATACCTGTGCAACGCACGAGATCGAATACTAGTTCATATTTAAATTGTTATCTCTAAGTCGTTCCCATCCCTAAATGTCAACTTTTCATCTTCCAACTTGTAATGTAATAGAATTGATTCTAAAAAGTCAACCTCTATTATATATATATTAGGAATGATCTAGCTAGTAAGGTGATGCTAAGGAAAAATAAGTTACTAACTATACAAAATGTTTTGGCCACTTGCAAGATGCTGCTATCATCATTATAGTATTGTATTGTTGGTAAGATTAATTTATATACATACTCTTATGCCTACTTTTGTTAAGATTCAATATATTTCCCTTACTAATCAAACAATAATTACTTAATTAAAGCTAGACAGGAATGAGCATTTTGTTCCAAAAATCCTTTGAGATTAAAGGTTAGATAGGTACTCGAACTTTCAAAAAGTCACCGTTTTAGTTCCTGAACTTTAAAATTTTGGGTCAAAATAGTCCTTGTCGTTAGTTGGAATTAACTTACTGTTAGTAATGCTGACATGGCGCTAACGTGTCATTTGAAATAATTAAATAAGAATTAATTAAATGATGACATGGATTTTTAAAATATTTTTTTATTATATTAGAAAATTATTTGAAATTGACACATGTCATTATTTCATTACTCAATTTTTTATTTGCTTGTATTATTATTATCTTAACTATTTATTTATTATCATTTTGCTTTTCAATTTTTTCTCAAATTCACATACCCAAGCTCATATGAACGTCTAAGAGCAAATCTCCAACTTAAAACTGGGATTAGCATATATCAACACAGCCAACCGATTCAGTAGAGCACACAAGCACACACAAAGTCATCAACAACAATACAGACTGCGTGAAGACGATATTATTTCTGGAAAAAATGTAGATTCTCGGCTGGAAACTTTGAAGGTTTGAAGTTTCCGGCGCCAACCTTCAAAGTTTTCAAGCCGGAATTTGCATTTATTTCAGAAAAAAGTTCACATCAATTATTTTTTTTCTGGAATCTGCTTATTAATAGAGTAGATTTGAACAAGTATGACTTTTTCTAAACTCAAATGAATTCCTTATTACACTATATTTCAATAAAAAAATCTCAAACAAAAGGAATGTACAATTAAAAAACTGGCAAAAATCTAGATGAACATTCCATTGACCACATCAAAGAATCCCGAATCCAAACCAAAGAGTCAATTTTGCTACATCTTTTCACATGATCAAATCAATCATCAGCCACCCAATTCGTTCCAGATTGTCCCACCACAATCATTAATTTCTTGGAAAATGGAACACAACTTCCGACCGCTTCACAACCTTCGACTGCTCCTCGGAGAAGCGCAACTTAACATACCCATTTGAGCTCCCTTGTTCTTGTACTGCCGACGTGATCCACTTGGCTTTGTGACCTCCTCATCTTCAAGCATGTCGGTGAGACGAATTCTGGATCGCCCATATCCATGATTTTTAATGAGGTGTTATAACCTCATTTATGGCTTAGCCTAAGACAAAAACATCATGGCTTATAATCATCAATCCTATTATGAATATTACTTAGTGGATGTCCATATGTGAATTAGGTATCTTGGACTCCTAATTGTTTTAGGTACCGTTTGGATTAACAAATTTGGTTTGGGAATGAGAATGGGAATGAGATTCCCATGGATGGTGTTTAGATTAGACCACATACATTCCGATTTCGATTCTCATTCTCATTCCCTCACTCTTGAGTAATTTGATTCTCACCTATGTTGAATGGAATGAGATTCTCATTCTCATCGATCTCTTCAAATTTTATTTTACGATCTAAATTTTAAAAATTCATAATTTTGTACTTGGATGTCCAATTGACATAATTTTTTTTTTTGTTTCATATAACTTTCCGATATGAACATTATTATGATTGAAAGGTTAGATCAAAGAGCTATTAGGTCTTTCACAACCTCTTCTACAATCTCTCCTCCCGCCAGTACTTAACATATCCAAAATCCTTTTTCTTGTAATTCTAAATATTTTCAACCTGAATTCATGCCCAAATCGCATCCATTGCTGTAAATCTTAGAATACATTGCACAAGCAATGGACGGGAAAAAAGGAGAAGATAAACAAAGGGTATCTTACAAGCAACAAACTCTGTCAAGTCGAAATACCAAATACATAATAAGCATCTAATTCTAGAGCAAAAGGTGAACATAAAACCTCATCAGTTCCTAATTAATTTGTAGTGCACTTGAGTTTCTAAATTAGGAAAAGTCTTGACCTCCGAAACCGTCTTCATTCTGACGCATCATCAAAAGCAAAATCAATTCCAAGATACAGATTTCTCAAACTCACCTATTTCAATTTTTTGAACCTCCGAATCAATTCCTTGACATCCTTCGCTGTGACATCCGTACACCCCTTTATTTCCAAATGCACGAGATGGGAACATCTCTTGGCTATCACATCCATCCCCTTGCTATCAATATCCG
>JAYMTA010004749.1:0-12249 GCA_036897625.1 Pelargonium cotyledonis
AAAAACTATATTTGTAAGTTTTAGCTTGTTGATTTCAAATCTTATTCAACAATGCATGCTACCAATCTTTATATATATGTAGTATAAAGTTTCACGCAAAAAAATAAATTCCCGTTTTTATGTCAATGTATGCTTATATATATACTTATGAAATAATTGTACATGATAAAAACAATTAACCTTATTGGATCTTATTAAATCACATATGTATTATGTGTTGTTCTATCTAAAACCAAGAACCAAGTCTCATATTAGAAAGACATACAAAACATGATCAAAAGAACACATAATATGTAAAGTTTAAATGTATTGTATCAAAGTCTCACATCGAATAAATAAAAAAATCATGGAGAGTCTAACTCATATATAAAGAATAGTTTGACCTTGGCTAATACACTTCTAAAGGCAATAGTGATTGTCATTGTAAATGCTAATAATTATTGTTATTAGCTAATAGATGGTTTTTATGTAACCGTCAGAAAATGAAAAGGTTTTGCATGAGATTGCTCAAAATGTTAAGTTTGACGAGGTGACAACTTCTAATGGTACCTCACCAAGTTTAACACATATATATGTTGATTTAATGAATATGAATGATTTGAAATCCACAAGAAACATTGGTTCAATAACATTATTATTATTATGGATGATATATATACCAATAATAATAATTATGTTAACGAAAGCGTATACAAAGAATCGGCCATTAGAAGTTAAGTAACATAAATAATTATAAATTAATGTTAAATAATGGAGGGATGTTGAGACAAACCATGGTCAACAAGAGAAAGATATTGATTTGTATTTGTATAATATAATGTTTGTATTGGAACAATACAAAGTTGGTGTTCTTGAGCTGCCTCTACCGATCACAGGGCCTCCATTGTCCCTGTGGGCTAACCTGTAAAAGGGACCCATACTTTATTAGTAAAATAAATATGGAAGAAATGGTGAAGTAAGCAAATTTAGATGTATTGGAGCCATCAAATTAGGTTTACGTGACAATATTTCATGCAGTTTTGTTTGTTGATGTGGCGTTAGTAGCTTTTACGAATTTAAGTACGCAATTTAGTGGAATGCGCTACTATATAGAAAGAATGTACGTTAAGTAAAAACATGGGCTCGTACGGGAGTTCACTTTCGAAGTGAGAATAATGAATGAATTCGACTTAATATAACATAATTCACATGCAAGTATGTGAATATGTGTGTGATAGTGTTTTATTATTATTATCAATTGAGCTATACAATAAGGGGTAGTTCATCCCTTTTATCCCAAATAACTCACCCCATACCACCATCAGGAAGACTCAAACTCGAGATCTCAAAGGGAATCCAAAACGCTTAAACCGTTTGATTCAACCTGTCTTGGTGTGTGAGAGTGACTTAATTGTACTTCAACCTCGAATGGTTGCATACATTCATGAATCTGGACACGTGTGATCTAGATGTATTCTTAACTAGGTCCTAAATTGAGTTCTGGATGAATTTGAACTTGTTCTAAACTAAATTTTGAACTGATTATGAGCTATAGGTTTTGCATTGAGTTGTAGGTTGTTTGGTGGACTACATGTCAAATTACATGTTCCTACACATATTTGAGTCGAACTAGGCCTAAGTAATTAAGGGGAATATTTGACAAATCGGGAACGTACATGTTGGCCCCAATGTCGCAACAACAATATGCAACGACATTTTGAGTTAAACAATCTCGTAACTTTTGAGCTGTGAGCGATAAGGCTCGCCACCCTCTTCAATGGCATTAGACTACTATTGCTCGAAGGTTAGTCGGTAGTCACGGATTCACAGCTAAGGTTTCTCATGCTTCTCTCTATCAATTCTTCGCATAAACTCAACACGTGTTGTCAATGGAGACACAACCCTTAATTCAATGTTTGTGCTTTGCATCACTTGTTATTACATGAATTTGGTTTAAGCCGGACCGAACTTTTCACACCCCTAACGACAACTACATGGGGAGCAAGACGGAAATTAGAAAATCTTCTTGAAATCATCTTTCATTGCAATTTCATTTTGCTCCGAATAGTTAAATATAGTGTTGTTCATTTGTGAGACAAAATGGAAAGTAGACTATATAATAAGAGTGATCATTTTGAGAACCTTGAGTAACAATCTAACACATGAGAGGACGGCTTGAAAATTAAAGTGACTCAAAATTCAAATACTGAATATCTCTTATTTTTGTCGACTGTCAATAATCGCAAGTACAAGAATCTTTTAGTTACTTATTGGAGTGTTGTGACACCACCAGCATATATTTGGGTCCAATATTTATAATACATATGATATGAACCTAACATCAATAATTTAATAATTTTGTTATCGTTAGGGAACAGGAATCTAACATGTTTAATTGAGTTTGGCCAAGGAAGCTCCGGCGAATAAGCCGGTTGGTCAGCTCTTCACAGCTAAATTCCATAGGTCGGATTGTTTTTTTTTTTCAGACAAATTAATAATAATCAAGATTAGTGTTTTTATTTTATTTTAAACTTTTGATTACGTCCAACAACATGCATAATATATAAAATTAGTGTATGTGAATTGTGAAACCCTAATTACAATACAAAATATACAAGTAGAAGCCAAAATAGGTTAGGGTTTCAGAGAGCAGCCGCTCTCTGGGCCAGTTGAGATTGGCTGCAACTAAAGGTGGCCTTTTCTCGCCGGTGGCGTGTATGTCCTTGTAACATCTAAGGTTTTGTGATTGGCGGCAATCAAAGGTGTAGAGAATGAGTGTCAGTGGTCTCGGCGACGGATCAAAAGGGAGAGCGGCGGCGGAAGTGAGGCGGTGAGAAGAGGGCAGCATGCGCGTGACGGTACATCGGCGGCGACAGTGAGAGGGCAACGACGTTGAGTCTTGTTTTCAAGGAAACGAAGTGTGGCCATGGCAGCGGATGTGCGTATCCATTGGTTTTGCGTTATTGTTGGGTTTGCCGTAGGGGGGATGAGGGGGATGGTGTTTGATATGGTTACGAATCGGCTATGTCGGATCTCGTGTTAAGATCCGGGATGTCAAAGCTAATTCGGGTTTGGTTGTTCATGTGTGGGGTTGGTTGTGTCTGTAATAGCCATGTCGAGTCTCTCAATAGGATCTGGGACATCGGGATCTTATTTGCTATTGCAGGGATTGCTTATGTGGATTGCAGTCTGTTCGTAATCAACAATGTATATGCTTGCAGGGTATTTTGCGGACCTCTATATCTATGTCTGGTTCTTTAAGGTGTGATCCTTAAGATAGTACATCTATTTGATTTTATAATAATAATCATGTATTATTATTCTAAAAAAATTACAATACTAAATACTCCCTCCGTCCCAAAATGAGTGTCTTGTTTGTTTAAATTTTGTGTTTCAAAATGAGTGTCATGTTTCTATTTTAAAGTAATTATATTACTCCCTCCGTCCCAAAATGAGTGTCTTGTTTCTATCTTTTGTAAAAATTAAGAATTACTAAATAATTTATCAAGTTTTCAACACTACCCTCACTTTTCCACCTACACTCCATGTGCATAACTACCCATGTGGATAAGTGATAAGGGTAATATGGGAAACAATATAATATAATAACCTAAAAATAGAAAAAAGACACTCATTTTGTGACAAAAATTTTTGACAAACAAGACACTCATTTTGGGACAGAGGGAGTATTATTTTTTCCATATTACCCTAATCACTTATGCATATATGCAAATTTGCACATAGGTGCACATGGGGTGTAGGTTGAAAAGTGAGGGTAATATTGAAAACACACTAAATTATCTAGTAATCCTTAATTTTTGTAAAAAATAGAAACAAGACAATCATTTTAGAACGGTGAGAGCATATTAATGCAGCATGCATAAGCGTTGGTTGGGGTGGGATCATCATGTAATTAGCTAAAGGAGGTTGTTGGATTGTTGCATCAAACACGTGTGTCCAATTTGCAATGTTTTAAACTCAAATATATTCACAAATGGACATGTTTTTTTTTTTTTTTTTTATGAATTAGTCTATTCTATGTTATGTCTAGCATGGTACATAACCAAAGTGTACAAATAAATGCACAATCGTCAAGCTTTGGCATGATTTTGAAAATAAACAAATTGAGAATTCTTTCCATAACAGCTTAGTTGAATCTACTGAATCTGTTTTGTCGAGTGTTTAATCTCTTAAACATAATTTGATGATACACGTTATCGCTAAATACATGCGTCACAGACAAAAGGCTCGGACTAGGTGCATAATTTTAATTTTAATTTTTATATATTAAGTATAAACTTCCCTGTAACAAGATCGACAAAGATCCCAAAAAGTGGTCTTCTCCCGCGTAGAGGCGTGCTAGGGTTGTAGCTTTTGTGTAGCTTGGTTACAGAAGGCGGCGTGAGTAGTAAAAAGAGGCGGAGCAGCATTAGGCGAAAAGAGGCGAGAGGAGTCTGTTGGTGGTGTGCGGCGGAGTCTTCGAGCGGGCCTGGTAGCAGCGGAACGCAGTGGCAGTGCGGGTAAAAGGCGTCTGGATTTCTCACAGAACAAGTGACGGTGGGGAGCAGATCCGGCGTCGGTGTGAGTAAGGTGAGTGCTTGTTGTGAGTTTTGCTTTCATTTGTGTAGAAATGGAGGGTTCGGGCTTTGATTTGACAAGAGGAATGGGGGGCCTTGTGATAGGTGAGAAGGAATCGGGAGGGGTGGAAATGGAATTTCCGGTGGGTGAAGGGGGGGCGGTGTTCCTCGGGTTTGGAGTATTGTGGGGCAATTTTTGACCCAATCGGTAGTGAACTTTGAGGCCATGAGACACCAAATGGCGTCGGTGTGGAAACTGCTGGTGCCGATGAGGGTGGAGGAGGTGGTGGAGGATGGTGTGGCAAGGGTAGGTCAGAGGTTTGTGTTCGAAGTGTATCATCATTCGGACGCGGTCCGGATAGAGGAGGGAGGACCTTGGTCGTTCAACCACGACGCGCTGGTGTGTCGTCTGTTGAAGCCCAGGGAGGTACCGGCTCGGGTGGAGCTGGCTTTTCTGAGGATTTGGGTTCAACTGCATGACCTTTCTGAGGGCTTTCGTACGGAACGGGTATGCAGGATTGTTGGGGACCATATCGGTCAATTTCTAGAGATGGACCAAGGGAGCTTTATTAGGAACAGGTCGTCCTATATCAGGATTCAGGTCGAAATGGATGTCCGCCTTCCTATCAAGAGGTGGTGGAGGGTGAGGGCAGTGGGAGGAGTGTGGTCTTGGATAATTTTCAAGTATGAGAAACTCCCAACTTTTGTTTTTTCTGCGGGTTGTTGGGTCATAGTGACCAAGGGTGTCAGAAACGGCTTAAGCATCCGGAGGTAGGGCATGAGAGGGCTTATGGGGCGTGGCTGAGGGCATTGGGGAGGAGGCCCGGTGGGTTCGTCGAATCGAGTTGGTTGAGGGATGAGTCTGGGCCATGGGAGGTGGTAACTCCAATGGAGGTGGGGAAGGAGGTGACGGAGGAGGAGGTGGGGAAGGCGCAAGTGGAAGCGAATGCTACATTGATTGAGGGAAAGCGGCGTCGCACTGCAACGGAAGGTGGCTGGGGCGGAGTAGGATTGGAAACGGCGGGCCGGGATGATTCGGCCCGTTCGGGAGAGTAGAACAGGGTGTGGGGCCGGGGGTTCCAGCTGAAGTAGGCATGGGTTTTGGTTTGGTCCTTGGTAGCCGGCAGGGGTCTTTATAGGGTCCTTGTTTGTCTGTGATAATTTGCTACTTAGGGTTTTTTCCCTTTTGTTTTGAATTTTGGTTCAGGTACCTCTTGTTGGGTTGTAAATCAGGTATTAGGATTCGGTTCTCTGGATTCTTAGGCAAATCTGGTTTTCCATATTCAATTTAGGCTGTAATTTGGTGTGATTGCTCAAATAATAAGCGTGGATTGTTAATTTAAAAAAAAAAAGTATAAACTTCCCTTGAAAAAATCATTTAAAATAGCCAGTGAAGTCCACATGACTATCCTACTACTAAATTAATGTTTTTGATCTTCATGAAACTCAAGTGTCGTTAGTGAATATAATCATATTGTTTTAGAGTTTCGCTTGCATTTATACTTTTTCAATGTGAGATTTTAATCACGACTTTAACAATCTACTTCACGTACAAGCGAGTCGGGAGACCACGACGCCGTTGTCCATCTACAAGCGGGCCGAATACCACAAACGAAAGCAACATAAACGGGGTAAAGCCCGGATCATAGCATGGTTTGAGCTTTCATTGCTAAAAAATTAATTGTATTGATGTGATTTAACTTGCAACGTTATATTTGGTTTATTATTTTTTTGGGTCTAAACCATGAGATAATTGAACGGGTCTGTAAACTCGCGGTTGATTTGTTCTACTACACTCAGACTAATCCTCATTCGAGCCGGGTAAGACCACAATGGCGGCAAAACTCTCTTTATCAAATTTTAACGCAACTGCATTCTCTGAGACTCAAACTCGATACTTCAAATTAAAATGGAACAACCCCTTACCAGTTGAGCCACGCGCTTGGTGCTATTTGGTTTATTCACTTTATGCTTTTTCATATGTAAGAATTTTGTCACCCCTTCAACCCCTTGTGTATAGGTTAGGTCACATATTATTGATTTTATTTGTAATTGTGAGAATTAAAAAATCGAGTATCAAAGAAGTAGCCCAAAAGTGATTGACTAGCATGGGCTAGGCCTAATTCACCGGCAATTAAAGTGAATTACTTGGGCCAACGCCGAAGGAGAATGTGATTTGTATTGTAACATACTTTTTCCGGTCAAAATAGTTGGTGAATCAACATGTTATTAAAATGGTAAAAAGGTTATATATAAATGAATTAATGTGGTTTTTATATAAACTTGAAGCGTGGAGAGAACTTTGAACTTGTTTGCTCGCCCACTACCTTCATATTGGTTAAACAATTTTTGAATATATGACATGCAATAAAAAGAAAAAAGAAAAAAAAAACATTTTCTTTTCTTTTTTGAGCTTTCTTCTTCCTCTTCTTTTGTTTTTTTTTTCAAAAATTAGCAATGCGGTCACTTTTTATAAAGAGTAATGATATATGTCTCAACTATTGTACAAAATTATTTGTACAAAATGATGTTTTATTTAAAAAGATATGATACATAATTCTTTTTTACAATGATTTGGACGAATCAAAATATATCAAATGTACAATATATCTTAAAAACCTAACGTTCAGCGCTAGAAACTCATGAGAGAGTAATGTTATCATATATATATGTTATGTTATCATTCCTATATACTATTAAACTAGAAAAATAAAAATTATAATTCGCCAGATAAATTGCTACATCATTTTGTACAACAAATTTTGTACATAATTCGGGATAAATAGCAATTTTCTTATAATTGAAATATACTTTAAATAGTCATGTGAGTCTCACATGACCAATATAATATGTTATAATCCCTAAAATACTCTCGTCTTCCTCAAATGGCTATTGATTTTTTTTATTTTCCTTTAGTTCAATCTTTGAGCTTTTCTTCTCCATCTAATAATCCCACTTCACAGCCTCTTCCATAACCTCCTTATTTTGAGTGTTGTGTTCTTGAAACTTAGAGTAGTTTCCATCACTCTTGTTTTGTACATAATCTGGGATAAATAGCAATTTTCTTATAATTGAGCTTATGAGAAAACGAAAATAGTATAGAAAATTCAAAACAGTAGACACGACCATGAAAAGAAAAGCAAAGATGAGTGAAACATCAAAATTTAAGCTAAGAACAAACTTGACATAGCAACACGCAAGTTGTTTATATGGTCTTCAAGATTTTATTGATTGCGGATCTCACAACTTAGGTTATGGCACATGCACACATAACTCATGTGTGGTTCTACCCTTGTTTAGAGGTGATCATTTGAATTCAAAATGAAAAATCGGTCATAATTTGATTTCAAAGGGAACGAATCAAATGTTTAGATTACATAAAACTATGGCTTTTAGTAAGAAATGAATGAAATTGTCGATACCATTTGTGTTTTTTTACATGTAAAAATCAACTTGATTGCAAAGTAATTGGATCATATCAAATTCTAGATGCTCACGTGTTCATATCCCAATCATTAGCTCTATACTTGCCAATGCATTGAAGAAATAATAATTAGTAAGACATTTTTGAAAGAGATGTAATGCAAAATTATAAGTATTAGAGTTTGAAGTAAGAAAAGATGCAGAGGATAACTCATCAAATTCACAATTTGTCTTCCCCTAACATGTATTGTAATTTGTAATAGGCGCTAAACATTACAAGCTACTAAGTTGAAGAAAATGTCAAATTATACAACACGTTCTATCTCCATTTTAAGCAAACATAAAATTTTTAAACATTAGAGATGTTTTAAATAGTAACATTAAGATTTGAAATGAAAATTATTCTAAAAAATACAAACATTTGCACCACAAATAAAAACAAAATAACTCAAATTGCTCTAATTATGTAAATAAATCACAACAAATGAACAAATTAAACTTCGCAACAAACAAAATGACCTCTTTAACTCATGCCCAACACAACAATTAGGGTAAACATAAATTCCTTTATCTCTTTTCTTTTTCTTCTCTTCACCATTTATTGTGTGTAGGTGGAAAATCCAATTTTAGCAATCTTTATCTTCTTTTGGAGGACACTTCATCTTTTGCACTTGAAGTCCATAAAGTACACCATTTTCTCATATAAATGACACAAATCCTGAAAATTTAAAAAGGTAAAGATTTTATGATAATCACAGGATGTGGAAACTTGGGTTGATTTGGCGGGTGGATTTTTCTTTAAATATACTGATCTATTTATAACAAAATCCAATAATTTCCCAGCCCCACATCTGCTTGAGATCCATCAACAGCCGTACGATTAGAAGATTGTGGGGGCCACACATGCAAGTGCACAGTAACGAAATTAGTATAAATCGCAGAGAAACACAGTGCCTGCTGGGTTGGTTTTGGTACTCAGAAGCCACAAAGCAAACACCTTACGAGCATTTCTTTGATTTTTGCAGACTCGCACTAAGAGACGGTACGGCTTCTCGTTTTCTTCTTCTTCTTCTTATCGCTCTGTAGAGTTCGCTTTCTCTATCTTCGATTTCGCTGAACTCCATTGATCTTCTGTTTTGCAGTCCCAGCCAGTCACTGTCTGTGTCTCTGCAGTGATTGATCGGTGAATGAGAGTGTGTGGGAGGAGGGGAGACGGAGATCTTTCTGTTGATTTTTTCGAGGTGTGTCTTGTTCATTTCTGCAGTTTTAGTTTCGGATTTAGTGTTCTTGTAATTGTAATCTTCGCTGATACGGACACAGTGACACGCAGATCCGATCGAGTGATTTTTGTGTGTAGATTTTCGCTGATTTGGTTTGTTTTGTGACTGACATTGTTGCGGTAGATTTATGTTGCTATTGTAAATTGTAGTTGAAAAGTTATAGGCGGGTCACATTGTCGGTTGTGCTGTGGATCAGCTTATGTGGAAGATATGGTTGCAACTTCTATTTCAAATTTTGACATGATTTGCCTTTTTCTTGTTCTTTTGATTTTTGGCATGTTTATTGTTTCAGTGTTTATGCTCATTTTGGTTCTTGTTTTTAGGATTTTGACATTTGTGGAGTAGACTGTTGCTGTTACAAGGATTCAGTTGCGTTTTGCTGAGCTATTGATTAATTGTTGAGCATAATATTTTATATCCTAGCTATTGCTGTATGCGAGGGATCTTGCATTCTACTGCACGGAAATAATCATGTTTCCGGTGGAAAGATGCTGTGAAAGCCGGAAACTAACATAGCTGTCGAAGATCATCCTTGTTGTGTAAAAGAGAAGCAGTCAAAATGATTGTCAATAGATCTCTTGTGTTGACTTATATCTACCTGTTCATCTATATTTTGCTCTCTTCTGGAGTTATACTGTACAACAAGGTAACATGATGTTTATGTTATGTATATACTGTCATATATTTGTAGAGGGTTTGATTTTTAACCATACTGGTTCCTGGCTCTCTTAAGTTCAAAGTCATACAAGATTTACTGGCATGTAACACATGCATACATGATTATGACATATGATGATATACAACTTGGATTTCAGCTTCATATCTGTTAGCTGTTTATGAAATTGGTATCAGTACTTTCCACATAATATATAAGTATTGGTGGTAATCTACTTTGGGCCACTTTGATCTTGGTTACTGGGCTGATTTATATCCCAAGTTCATTAGCCCCTACATTTCCCAAGGCTTAACTAGTATTGCTGGGATATGTGTCCTGGAGTTATTTGTAATCCAGTCAAATGGTCTACATGACACAAATTGACACTAAAGCCATAGTCTACTATTTAGATTTATTATTTCTTTTGTTTCTTAGCATGACTACATGATTTTATTGCAGTGGGTCCTCTCTCCAAAGTATTTCAACTTTCCGTTACCCATAACTCTTACCATGATTCATATGGGATTTTCTGGAATGGTTGCATTTCTCCTTGTTCGTGTTTTCAAGGTATGGCTCCTTGAGTCTCTTCACACCTTTAACATTTAATGTTTCTTGGTTTAAATCATATATACAACATAGCAAAGTTGCCCAAATTACTTGATAGTGCATCTGCAAAGTCTACCGAAAAACAAACTATATGCACTGCTCTTAAGGTTTATGAACTGTTAATGAGGTGTATGACCTGAATTAGCAGTGTCCATATCAAATGGAAAAACTATAAAATCAAGTTTCAAATAACATGCAACTAGTATATTTTGAGCAGTCTCCAACTACATTGTATCAATGTGATGCTACAAGTTTCAACTGATCTTAACATTTATGAATCTTGATAGGAGACCTTGATGTATTTGCACTTTTTATCCAAGTTTATTTCATCTTATTTATTTTGTTTTGTGTTCGTGAGGTAGTAACTTCTATTTCCTATATTTGCAGGTTGTAACTCCAGTCAAAATGACATTTGAAATGTGAGTGATGTACTTTGCATTTATCAATTTTTGTTACTTTTGGTTTCCCTTCATCCTTCTAACTTCTCCTTTCCTGGTATGTGGCAGATACGCAACATGTGTTATACCAATAAGTGCCTTCTTTGCATCAAGCCTTTGGTAAGCTTTTATATGTGTATGTGTATGTCTTTTTTACGACGTATTTTTCAGATATTTATTTTACATAAATCAGTCTGTAGTTTATTTTATCACCACTCAGTAATGTAGCTGAATGAGCATTCACATATCTTCTTAGTTATAATCAATGTCTTCTAGATGTACATGTGGCATAAGTAAATTTTTGAACTCTCAACAATTGTGTACCAGCATTTAAAGGCCCTGGCATTGCCTATCTTGTTCATCCAGTGGGTTAGCATATTCTTTTACAGTTTAGACAGAGTTTTTTGAGTTGAAGTCAACCAAAATTTGAATAATGTCATTGAGTCAGTTATCAGTATACAAGTCCGAACTTCTCCTGAAGTTATGAACTGTTTGTGAATCTTAGTATTGTGATGTTGGAGCAGATTAAGATAATAATTATCACCGAGGCAGTTTGTCCTGTTTAGGGGGTTGTGTGGCATTTATCATTGTGCTATTCCATAGTATAACATACCAATTCAAAATTTATCGTCTACATCTTATATCCACTGTCTGTTTGAATTACAATATGAACAACTTTGTATTCCTGGAACCCATAAACTTGAAGTTCGTGAAAAATACCACAAATACTTGGTAGCTGCATTTGAGTTCAAATTGGTCATATAACCAACAAAATCTAAGAGTGAAAACAAACATAACTGAGTCAGGTGTTTGTTCAGACTGTATTCGTTTATTTTGTATCATGGTTGAGCTTCATCTTATCTTGGTGCTAAACCTATAATGCGCTGACACAAGTGTTGCATTCTATCTCAAAATTGTATTTCAATTAAATCTATTTGTTATTGATTAAGAAAGTAGGTACCCAATTCTAAATTTTAAATCTGGAAAGTTAACTCTGTCGTACTGCTCCTGTAATAAAGGTTTTTTGCAATCTTTATAGCCTAAAATGGCTGTAAAACCATTTAGGTAAAGTGTTTATGCAACAGAACATTGAAAATTGTTCTATACGCATACACAACTCTCCAAGTGGTATCAATATTTTTTAAATAATGGCATTTTTAAAGATTTATCTGTTTTTCTTTTTCTTCAGGTTTGGTAACACTGCTTACTTGCACATCTCTGTGGCCTTCATCCAGATGCTCAAAGCTCTGAGTATGTGGAAACAAAATGCACATAAATCTTTTGATGATGTT